>PVJX010014664.1:0-44332 GCA_004027295.1 Dolichotis patagonum | reverse complement strand
CCTGGGCAAGTACTTCTGATTTGAATTTCTCCATAGCTTCCCCTAGTTGCATCTTCATTCCATTCGATATCATTTCAGACATTTCAGGTGTATGGCTTCTTTTTTCTTCTATGTACATGGCCCCTAAGCTTTCTTGGGGTGGGCTGGAGTTTCAAGCCTGCCTTTTGGTCTTTCCTTTTGTCATTTTTCTATATTTCCTTGCTTTGAGCAGTGTTCCAAAGCTTCCTCTGGATGTGTGTCGAGTTACCTCCTGCACCCTCAGTTCCTGGAGCAGCGCTGGCTTGCCCACAGGCTCTTGTCTCCCTAAATTGAAAGGTCGAAGCTGGGCCTAGTGAACTGGGACCCGCGGAATCTCAGGCTGCAGTCCCCTGTCCAAGGGGGTGAGTGTGATCTCAACCACTGCAAGTGCTGGTTTTAAGCTCTCCCCAGGCCAGCGCACACTGGGCTGTCAGGCCCCCAGCTTGGCCTCCACCTCCTGAACTGAGAGAAGGCCGCTGAGCGTGTTGCACTAAGGTGGTGGAGCTTCCGGGACTTGGTCCAGTGTACCCGGTAGCTATCCAGAAGCTCAATTGCCCAGAGCACAGGTAGCCAACTCTCCACAAGCCTGCCTTGGGGTGGAAGGACTCACCTCGCAGGGTCCTAACTCCCCTCTGCAGGCTCTTGGCTCCCTAAATTGTAAGGTGGATGCTGGGCCTGGGGAACTGGAGCCCACGGAAACTCAGGCCGCAGTCCTTTGTCCTAGGGAGCGGGAAAGATCTCCCGGGCGGTTAGTCCCCCAGCTCGACTTCTGCCTCCCGAACTTAGAGAAGATCACTGGGCATGCTGTACTAAGGCAGTGGAGCTTCCGGGACTCGGTCCAGTGTACTGGTAGCTAGCCAGAAGCTCGATTAGGCTGTTTGCTTTTAGCGCTTGAAATATTTCATTCCAAGTTCTCCTTGACTTAAAGGCTTGTGTTGAGAAATCTGTTGTGATTCTGATGGGTTTTCCTTTGTAGCTGATTTATTTCTTCTAACAGTTTTTAATTTGTTCTTCTGTTGAATTTCTTGAATTTGGACTATAATATGCTTTGGTATTTTTTTCTGATTTATCTGGAGTGCTATATGTCTCACTTTCTAGATGCTAAATTCTTTTTCTATTTTTAGGAATTTTCTGTTAGTACATCTGTGAACAGATTTTTTATGTACTTTGTGCTATCTTCTGAATTTTCATTGATTCCAATTAATTGTTCTGTTATTATTTGCATCATCTAGCAGCTTTTGTATTGATTTTCCTGGTCTTTTGGTATTTTTAAGAAATCTTTCTTTTCATCATTGCGAACTCCAGACCTGTCTTCTAGATCTGCTATTATGTATTCACATTGATTAATTCTATTATATATACTTGTTTTTAATATTCTGAATATCTGTTTGAATCTATTTTATGGAATCCAGTTCTTTCCATGTTGGGCATTTATGTTTTTCATCATTTTCCTAAATTGCGCTATTAAAAAAATCTGTATCTACTCTACATTCACTAACCATGTCCTTCATTATGGTCACCACCTCTTTAGTTATCTATGTTATTATTTCTGACTTTTTTTCTGGAGAACTATAGGAAGGAAGAACATTTCTGTGGGGAGAGTAAACAAAATAATAATAACAATAATGATAACTTAGACAAATGGTTTTAAATTCATAAATATAAAGTACACACAATGAATAGAAAAATATTCAGTAGCTAAATACGTTGTTGGGAGGTGGAGCCTGGTTTGAAGTCATCTAGTGGAAGCATGACTTTGAAGTACAGGTTACTGTTTCTAGTTCCTCTTCTTGGTAGAACTCTTGTTTTCTCACTTTGTCAGCTCTCTGATCACCAAGATATTAGCAGCTTTCTACCACCAATACTTCCACTATGCTGTTTCTGTCTTGCAGTCAGACAGCCATGGACTAAACTCTCTAAAACTGTCAGCCATACAAACCTGTCCTCCTTTACACTCCAGATTGTCCTAGGAATGTGAATGTAACCAAAATAAGGTACATACCAACATTTTTATTAATTAGTTATTATTAGTTGCTCTGTAACTTATCTTTTTAATTTAACCATAGGTTAAAATCACTTATTACTAGACCATATTGAGGTCTATTTGATTTAGGAACAGAATGTTAAAAATAAGAGGGATAAACTTGGGACTTTTGTAGGTAAATGGATGCAATTTGAGACCATACTCATAAATGAAATAAATCACACTCACATGTGTAAACATTGTATTGCCTTCCTAATGTGAGAAGTTGAAAGAGTAAATAAGATCTAAAATGTACAATGGATGTTGTGAAATGAGAAAAAACTGTTTAAGAGGAAAGAAAAACTGGGATGGAGGGAAGAGAAAGAAGGAAGGAAAAAGGAAGAATATATATATACAAGATAGTTAAGATAGCTATATCACTAATTTCTCTTAGTTCATTGAAAAAGAAGGTTTGTGCTAATATGGTTTGGTCAGTTTTTCATGCCTATATTTTGTACTCTGAGCAACTATTTTGAAGATAACAATACACAATGTATTAACCATTGTTACTCTCCTGTTATCTTGCTTTGGAATTTTCTTTCATTTTTTTCTCTTTAAAAACAAAAAAAGTACACATACAATGTTCTTTACAGTTCGTATTTAAATTAGTGCATAATTCCAAATTATTCTGCATTGTCAGTATCACTGTAGTATTGAATCTTAACAGTGACAATTAAGGGGTAGGAGAGGTCACAATGGAACAGCCTCTTATCTCCTCAAAATTTATTGTACAAGTTTATAACCTAAAATATAGTATGAGCGTAGTAGACTTCCTATACATTGCAAAACTGTTATTAATCTGATTAATTTTTACCAACTCAGTAGACAAAAGTATAATACAATTGCTGATTTATTTTTATTTCTTTGATTATTGAAGAGTTGAGCTTCTCCTCTTGTTAACCGTTTTTGTTTCTTCAGAAAGCCTACAGTGTTCTTTTTTATTAGTTCTTTGGTAATCTCTGTGCTCTGAGCTCAGAAAAGCTTTTTAAATTTTGAAATATTGATAGTTAACTTTTCCAGAAAATGTTTTATTAGTAAGTTAGAAATGTTTATTTTAGGTTAGTCCATTTTTTAGTCATCATTTCTTTACCAGATCTGTAAGATATATGGTTTTCCTGAAGAAAAAAAACACAACAAATACACAGATTCAAGGTAAATTTGTGTACCTGGATATATAAATGCTACCTTTATTTTCACTAACACATGGTATATATAATTTCCTTCAAAAATGAGTATAGGAAATATATTACAGTAGCAACAGCAATATCCTGGAATTAATTACCAATAAAATTAGAAATTCACTCTTTAAATAACAATTTTTGCAGATGTTTTTGAAACACTATTTTCACTCATTATTGATTTGAAATTATTGCAATTAGTAAGCTTGCTGTTCATTTTTTGCCCAAAATAGTTATACCAGAAAGTAAAGCTTTATATTCTTTATACAGATAGAGCCCCTTAATATTTGGCAACGCTTCTGATTTTTACTACTTTCGTGCAAAAGGAGGTACTTTACATCTTCATTTAACACATTCATATTTAATACTTACATAAAACTTCCTAGAGTACTGAAATAGGTCTTGTCAAGGGTTATAAAACTTAACTTTATCATAAAATGATATCTGGAATCATCATTTAAAAATTTTGATCAAGGAATTAGAGCAGAATATGGCTTCTGGCAAAAAGATTTTTAGGTTTCTAAAATGACAAGTCTTAGGTGCTTATTGAGACACAAGTTATACATTTTCAGAAATAACCAAAATAACAAAAACTCCTGTTTGAACACTGTCTCAGTCCATTTGGCTGTTACAAGAAAATAGCTTGGATACTTTATAGCCAGCATAAATTAACTACTGAGACTTGGAAACTAAAAATTCTGAGATCGATGTGCCAGTAGATGCAGTCTGGTGAGGTCACTCTGCTTCAGAGAAGGTATCTTTGAACTGCGTACTCACAGGGCAGGACAAACAGGGCCCCTTCAGCTGCCTTCATGAGAGCTAATACCATTCAGGAGAGTCAAGTCAGAGTTTCCCACCATCCATTACTATTGCTTTGAGGGTTCCATTTCGATTTAAGAATTTTGGGAAGAATCAACATTCAGACTATAACAAACAGTATAGAAGACACTTTATGGAAGTTTGAATTTGCACATACACACTTAAAATCATATAAAGGTCCCAAGTACATCACTGCCTAAAAATGATCAGCGTTCTACTTTCACCTTATGAGATTAACCTTTTAAAATTCCGGATGAGTAAGATCATGTGGTACTTGTCTGTCTGTGCCTGGTTTATTTCACTTAACCTAACGCTCTCTGGTTCCATCCATGTTGTCACAACCGACAGAATTTTATTCTTTCTGTGACTGAACATCATTTCATTGTGTAGTTGTAACACATATTCTTTACCCATTCATCAGCTGATAAACACCTACAGGGTTTCCATCTGTTGCTAGTACGAATTGTACTAGCTACAGTGAACATGGAAAGGTGGGTGAAATACTGATTTCAGCCATGCATGATGGCACAGTCTTGTAATCCCAGCACTACAGACATTGAGGCAGGAGGATTGCCATGAGTTTGAGGCCAGCCTGAACTACATGGTGAGTTCATTCCAACAAAAGGAAAAGAAAGAAGGAAAGGAAAGGAAAGGAAAGGAAAGAAAGGAAAGGAAAGGAAAGGAAAGGAAAGGAAAGGGAAGAAGGAAAGGGAGGGAAGGGAAGGGAAGGGAAGGGAAGGGAAGGGGGAAGGGGAAAAGGAAGGAAAAGGAAAAGGAAAAAAGAAAAATAATACTGATTTTATTTCCTTTGGGGATGTTCCTGTGATGAGAGCTGGATCACGTAGTAGGTCTATTTTTAAGATTTTAGGGAACATCCATACTGATCTGCACTGTGCTGCTTTACATTTCCACCAGCAGTATGCATGTGTTCCCTTTTCTCCACATTTATGCTGAAACATGTTTTTCTTTGTTTTGTTTTTCAATAGTTAATTTTTCTGGAGTGAGGTGATGTCTCTATTGTGGTTTTGATTTGTGTTCCCCACTATTAGTGGTGCTAAGCATTTTTTTTTTCATATACCTGCTGGCCATTTGTATGTTTTCTTTTTAGAAATGTCTGTTTAGGGGTACTGCTTTTTTTGGTGCTTGTTTTTAATTGAGCTTTTATTTCTTATTTTATTTTAATTTTGCTAGAATTTGTAGAGTCTAATCCCTTCCATATGTATAGTTTTCTTCCATTCTCTAGGTTGCATAGTCATTTTGTTAATTGTTTCCTTTGTTGTGTCTCATTTTTATATTTTCTGCTGATTGTCTTGGATATAAATTTTTTCTGGTTTCCTGAGCTTGGATTTTTAAAATTTTTATAATATGAGTATTCAGTGCTATAAATTTTATTCTGAATACTGCATTGCTGTATCTCACCAGCATTGCAAAGTTGTATTTATGTTTTCATTTAATTAAAACTATTTTAAAATTTTTTCAGAGGTTTCTTTGTTAATCCAGATGTTAGTTAGGATTGTGTTATAGGTTTTTTTTCACTTGTACTTATGATCTCCCTCTTTTAATTGGTGCTCATATTTAAGCAAGGTACGTCTACCTTGTTTATAATTGTTTTCTATTCATTTCATTTTTGATTCTTTTTCTTCCTTCTTTTTCTGACTTCCATTGAGCATTTTATTAGTCTGTTTACAAGGCTAGTGGAAATATAAAGACGGATACATTAGAAGTAAGGATTCAGTTTTAGTTCATTTTTTAGCATATTAAATATACGTATTTGTAAAAATAATTTAGTAGGGATTTCCCTGAAGCTTGCAATATGAATTTTTTTTAGCTAGGAAAATTTTACCTGCAATGGAAAGGGAAATCAAGTGTGTGGATTCTACTTTGGTGAAGCTCAAAGGGAGAAATTCTTAAAACTGTACAAGCATGTTTAAAATTGCCAAGTAACCAAAAAAAAATGACAAATACCCACCACATATTTTTTCTCCTTTTAATTTGTTAATTAATTTGTCAAGAAAAACTGCTCCTTAACCCATATGCTTGTGTTACATAGTTTAAGAACACCAATCAATGGCAGATATCTAAGGAATTTAATCCAAAGAAACTCTTTATATCAGTTTATTTCATTTGCATCACAAAAGATACCAATCTTCTTTAAGTGCATTTTTGTACTCATAAATGAAAGACTTGTTTCACAAGTGCAGTATACGTGTCCTGGGGCCATCTTCAAGCTTTCCTTCCTCCACTGTACCACCCCTGGACAGGCAAAAGTAGTTTAATGGCTCCATCAATGTGGAGGACTAGATACAGGAATAGATAAGCAATCCACTGACCTTCCTCAAAGGATGAAATAGAAAGGATCACTGTGGTCCAGCTTTAATTATAAACTTCCACTTTAATTTTTCTGATGGGATTATCCTGTGTCCTTAACAACATTTAAGCTGAGATTGTCCACACTGCTGCACAATGCTTCAGTGATCGGCTCCTGTTCAGAAGCCAGCCGAATAATGCTTTGCACTCCTCTGAGGGTTTGCTCAATCATCCTGTATATTTTAAAGAAATTCTTTATATGTTAAGTATGACAATGATACTATGTTGTATATGGTGCTGTTGTCGACTTGTTCTTCCTCTTATATCACTCCTGTTTTTCAAGGTAACTTTATGGGTGAGAGGAAATAATATTTTTTCCTTTGGTGTGCTGAGTACATTGTTGCTTTTTCTCACCACATGTGAATAAATAAACTAATGGTTGAAATTAGAATTACCGGGCTAGCTTACACTCAATAAAATAAAGATACATTGGTCTGGCTGAAAATTTTATTTTTGATTAATATATTTAAAATGTGTTAATATATATAGAATCTTGAGCATTTATCTTTACCATAATACTTAAAATGCAAATTACTACTAGATGTTTAGATAGTATATTTCAGTCAGTATTTCAGCTCAGAAAGCATTTTGTTAAACTTCTTCTAAGAACTAAAAAATTACCATAAAACATCAATATAAGTATATATTTTCATGTAAAAATACTAACATTAACTATGGTTACTACTGAAGCAGAAATATGAGTAATAGTGATGTTTTTGCATTTTCTACATGTTTCATAATAAACATGCACATAGTTAAAAGGGGGCTATTTAAAAATAAATGTATTTGATTTTGTTTTCTTTCAGGTTGCTAGACAAATATCATGCCCCTAGCTATACAGAGAAATAATCATATTTTAAAGCAGTCAATTTCAGATATAGAAAATCTAAAAGCCTAGACAGTTTCATATATACCATTGGTATAAACATTTTAGTGTGTGTGCCTTTTCCTGTCAGTGGTTAACTTTCAGAACAACATATCACTAAGAGGACTTGTAAGAGTCAGTGTGAAACAGAATATGCTCCTGGTAGAAGTTTTTTCCTTCAGACTACTTAGTACTGTTTGACAGTCCTATGTAGAGACAGAACAAAGTTGTAAAAATTATTAGAAATTAGTCCTGTCAGCACACTTCAGAGAACTATAATTTTGTTACAAATGTGCAACAAAAGAGTCAATGCTGACTATTCATTTAATAATAACATTTATTATGCAGAAGAAATAACATTACCAGCATTATAAAATGAGATCTCTTCTAAGTTTTCTGAGGCCTAACATGGCAAATACAGAGCTTTGTGGACTCCAATATACTTTGGCTTACAACGCTCATCTTTCTAAAGTCTTGACAAATTATATGTAAATTCTTCATAACTTATATGCAAATTAAATTTTTAATATTAGAGACTTGTTTAATAAAGATACCTACAGTCAGGGACAGAAAACTCAGGTTGTGAAAATGGCATAAGAATGCATTTGATAAGAATATGGAAGAAACAGAGGATGAAATAATAACATTTTATTTTTTATGGAAATAAATCAGGCATAACTGAAAACAAGGCAAAAAGTTGGGCACCGCATCCCGTGTCGCACTTGGGTCACAGTCATTCTAGGGTTGTCTAAAGAGATGGTCCTCAAACTTCTGGGTACAACCATGAGCTGCTGGCCCCAGCCCGTGTCCGATTCCGGGAGATCTGGCACGGAGACTGGGGAACGCTCCTTCCTCACACATTCCCGAGTGACACCCAGGCTGATGGGCTAAGCATCACCACTTCAGAGCTGCAGATAGAAAGAACGTGCTAGCTAGTCTTAGTGGGCAGTATGAACTGAGGTTCCCACGCATTAATTTATAGGCTTTTATTTAATAAAATGGGAATAATTTCTGCCCAAGAAGTAGTCAACCCTTTGCCCTATTGAAGCGTTTCCCTCTGGCTGTGGGCACCTACGCACACGGGCACGTGACTCTCCTGTAGCTTCCCAAGTACTCCTGGAACTGTTTTAAACAGCGTACTGGTTCCCTCACATGTAAGTGAGTTCACTAACATTTGTCATATGAACCCAAGTTCATATGACAATCATGATTTTATCTTGTGAAAATTATACTATGATACATCTGAATCATTTTTATGGAGTTTTAACGCTTTTCTGGATGTCTTATGTAATTTTAATCAAGTGTTGTACACAAAATACTCAGGTAACGTCTTTAAATGAAACAAAAGCACTTTTTTGTGAAATTCACTAAGTTGCTTTGAAAATCTTTGTTATTTCAACAGACTTCCTTTCCTTACTTCAACTTATGTGTTTATATTTTCTTGAAACTTTATCAAGAAGTTGTATCATATGTTAATTTATAACTAGACAGAATTTTCTCTTGAGTTTCACTTTCACTGAAGAATATTGGAAAGAAGAATTTTTGTATGAACATGTAGAAATACACATTGCTATGTATATTCTTCATAAAAATTGAGTAACATCTGTGTTAGGTACTGAAACACATATGTTAGCATAGACAGAAACAGAACATGGAAGTCAACAGTTTGTATTTCCAAGAATTACATGAATGGATAAGGGACTCATAGTTACAAGTTCAACTAATCAATAATTATTAACAGTTTTTATTAATATTTGTTATTGATAAACAATGATTATAATTATTGATATAGTGTTTTATTATAATAATATAATTACTATTGATATTTTAATGTAGATGTTGATGTTATTAATATTAACATTATTACCATATAATAATTATTAATAAATGATAATAAATAATTATTAATAATTTTCGTGAGTCTTGGGGAATCACTAAATTTTTTTTATTTTGTTGTGTCATCATTTGCCAAATATTATATTTTTAAGGGTATGCTATAGTAATTTAGTGAAGGAGTAAGTAATGTTAATAAATTAGTTGGTCTAGTAAAATATGTGATCTTAAAAACACAAATCTTCAAAATTATAATGCGCTATTATTTCATACACATTAGGTTGCTATTATAAGTGTTAGCAAACAGATGGAGAAACTAGAACCCTTGAACACAGCTGGTAGAAATAAAAAATGTCATGGTTGCTACAGAAAATGCTAGATGGTTCCTCAAAAGATTAAAAACAAAATTGCCATGTGATCCCGAAATCTCACTTCTGGAGTGCATTTTATTCAGTCAAAAGTTGAAGGAACTGGAAAAGAGGAACAAGACGAAGTTTGGGAGTCCTTATCAGGAAACCAGAGAAAGATCTGTGCTCAAAGACTGGAGTCTGTGCTGCAGCCCTGGAACTGGAGGTCCAAAGGCAATGGCAAAGACTGGAGCTCTTCCAAAGAAGCGAAAATCTAGACTTCTTTCTTTTGCTTTTTAGTCCATCCTGGCTACAAGCCTATGTTTGATGGCACTCACATCCATGGTGGGTCTTTCTTTTCCGGTAGGTCCATCATCTACCTCCAGAACTGCACTAAATCAGTCAGCTGGACGTCTCTTCTTCAAGTTGACAACAGTTACCTACTACAGCAGGATAAAGCTTGGCATCTCCACCCTTATTTTACGGCTCTCTTATTACCTTAAATTTTCAGGGTTAGAAGGCTGCCTAGCTTTGTTCTCAGGAATGTTAATTACTAAGGGAGAACTACAAAATTTACTAGCCCTAAATTTACCTAATCTGTCTCATTCCTTCAAGATAAGAAAAACTGAAATAATTTTCAGAATTTACAGAGACACCTGGTTGACAGATTTTCTAATATCCAATCCCAGACATCGGAGAGTCTAGAAATCGAAAAGTCATTGATCTAGACCTGTAGCCACCTTGGACTCCAGAAAAAGTAGAGCCTCACAGACCATTCCATGACAAGGTCACCCATCCACTTGCCCCCCAAGCAAGAGTAATAACTGCCCCTCGGAGCAGGAGCTATTATCTAAGGACAGGAAGTGAATGCAGCCCCCAACACACATGCAAGTCATGATGGCTCCTGTTGAACCTCCAAACCGGTCTTGAGAAGCCAATGAACCAGACCACTACTGACCAGCTACCTGACAATTGGTAAACTCCTGAACTTTGCCTTTGTTCCTCTTTTCCATAAAACCTGCAAGTTTCTATCAGCCCCCAGAAGGTGACCTTGAACCATTAGCCTGTGCTTCACCGTGTGACCACGCTGATTAATGCTCCCTTCCAGCTCTTCCCACTGGGCCACAGAGCTAAGCTGTTGGGATTCCCAGAGCTGGGGCCTTGCTACCACAGTTACAGATAGTCTTGCCACTTCTGAGCTACACACTTAAAAGTGGTTAAGATGAAAAATCTTCTGAGTTTTTAAACATAGTTCAAAACAGAAAAAAATATCTCCCTGGGTAGGATGAACTGTATGGTTTTATAAGAAGATACCTACATGAGTATAATTTTAGGCTCAGCATAGACTGCTTTCTCATCACATCTCTTTTATTAAGCTGTTTTGATATCATAAAAGCCACATTGGTATTATCATTCCTGTAGTATATTCCCTATCATGAATAAACACCTAATAACCTATAATCAAATCTGTTAAATGTGAGCTTTGCTAAAATATGGGAAAAAGAGGAGCAGGAAGGCAAAAGGTTTTTGGTAAAGGGACAGTGGCAGTCTGGTGAAGCCTAGTTATGTATTAAAAACCTCATCTGCTTCATTCCATATCAAGCACGCCGAAATATCTTTTCTTTGGATTTCCTGTTGTACTGGGGACATCGCCTACAGTTACTGCACAAAAGCAGCTCTGTGTGTGTAATTATGTGTTCCGAGTTTGCTACTTACACAGTTCATTAGCTCTCAGTCATTAGTATGTCAGTTTTAAGTAGTATTCCCCCTTTTTTGAAGTTAGATCCCTTTTTGACTATTTATTTTCATTTTCACTACTTGCCTTAGTTCTGTGGGGAAACATACTGTGATTTGTACAAAAAGATCAGAAGTGTCTATCGATTTTAAGGTTGATCAAAGCACAAACCACTCAACTCTCAGCTCTGTGCAGTGGAACTTACTTCTGGAAGAAAGTCCATTCATAGTTTTATGATTTTTTATACACTTACTCCCTAGAGGTGGCTACATAGACACTGGGGAATTAGTAGATTATAAATTAACAAAATATCTGACTTGGCATTGTCAAAGCTCCAATAACAGTTTTACATTGACCACTGGGGAAAGCAAGACTTTGTGTTGTCAAACTGGTTACATTTTGTTAGTCACTAGATGCTCATAACCCTTCAACTGCATTTCTGCTACGTGTACAGCATTTTCTGCCTCAGTGAGTAGGAAAATGTTATTTCAACACAGTAGTATGAAAGACAATGAAAGTTTACAATTGAAACATTTATATTCCCTTATGGGTCTGTATTGTTTCCTTTTCTTTTAAACTTTAAAAGGGCATCCTTGAGGATTT
Source organism: Dolichotis patagonum (assembly GCA_004027295.1). NCBI lineage: Eukaryota > Metazoa > Chordata > Mammalia > Rodentia > Caviidae > Dolichotis > Dolichotis patagonum. The sequence goes on along the minus strand of PVJX010014664.1, from coordinate 32,544 downwards.
TGTGAAGTTTGGGTTTCCTTCATTTTTATTAAGCAATGACATAATTCATTCTACAAAATTTGGGGTGCACAATAAAATGTAAAAGAAAAAAGCCATAAGTTCATCATCTTGACTAAATTTTAGTTTATTATAATTCTATGTATGTATCGTTTCCTAAGCATTTTAAAGCATACTGTTGATGGAGTTGACCAGAACTGTAAAAAAGTGTGTGCTCTCCACTTAAATGACTGCACTGTGTTTAGTATTTTTTAATCTTTAGAATACTCTCAGCACAACTAGTTAATATGTACTTACATTTATCTTAGAACGCTTATTTTTCCTATATGACAAGGAGGGTTTGTATAATTATGAAATTTATTTGATCAGTAAATACTAGCTCTAAGGGGAAAAAAAACCTGTTACATGCTAAACAAGAAAGTCACCATTAGGGGCAAACTCTTATACAGAACGGGGAGGGGGGAACTGCTGCCCCCTTGCATGACTGTTAAGGTTCCGTCAAAATTGTTCTTGTTGTTTAGACTAAAACTTTGGAAAAGCTTTTTAATGAGGGACATTGAGTCACTTTGACACTTTCTTTTAGGTAACCTAACTCATAGTACTAAATTGAACGTGCCCATAACCATTATACTTACCATCATTCATTTTTGAGCATGTGCTCTCTGACTTTTAACTAAGCATACCTGGAAAGATGGCCACAATCTTTCCTTTCTCAACATGTGATTTACAAACTTAAACCAAATATGCTTGGAAGTGTACGCCTTGAACTGGGCGTGCTCAGGAATGTGCGTCCACACACAGTGATATACACTGTCCTGTATGAATACATATAGTCTCCCTAGTAAAATCTTTCTATTTTCAGAAAGACTACGGCTTTGCCATAACCCAGTATTCCCCCTATACACTGTGAGTCCTAAGTCTCTCCATTCTGCTATGACTTGGTTGTGCTTTCTGGCTGTACCTTCACCAAGGTGGAAACCCAAATGCCTTTGGTGATGTAGTGCCAAACTATGGATTTATTTGGAAAATATTCTTGCTGAGCTGAACATTTAGGGACTTCAGATGCCAGAAAAACATAAAATGTTGAGAGGGGACTTCTTCGGGGGACCCGGGGAAATCACTGTTCCTTTGTCCGGGAAGGAATACCTACCTCCCCAGTCTTGGTTTCACTGACTGGGAGCTTACAAATTTAGCTGACAAAATACAGCGCCACAAGTGAAAAACAACAGAAGTTTGTTAACCACTTAACAGTTTACCTCCATCACTCAGGCAGTGCTGGTTTAGGTACTGACTATCCCAAGCGGCAGTTGGGCAGGTGTCATTTCAACCAGTTGATTCTTGTATTGAATAAATCTGTTCAAATTCTTATGTTTTAATGTTTCCTGTTATATTATCTTATAAAGGTTAATGAAAGGAATATGCAATTTTTAGTAATCCTGTATTTAAATAATTGGACTGGTTAGTGGTTAACGTAAGCAGCACATAAGCAGGACCTGGTGATGAGTAATTCGGATGGGTGGTTAGCACGTGTGCGCTCACCTAGTGTCTAATATATTTTAGGACAATAAATTTTAGAGCTGTGATAAGACAAAGGAAAAAGACTCTGAGTTTCCAGGGCAGCAAATTGTGGAAAAGTAAATACATGAGAAAACTAAAGGGAGATAAGTTGGAAGGATTATATAGGTCTCTCTGGTGCTATCTCTAGGCTAAGAAGGGTTTAACATCATCTCCAGCAATTAAATTCTGTTCTTGGTAGATCAGAAAAGGAGACCCTTTCATAAATCTATGTTCTGCTTTTAATCAAATAGTGGGAGGGTATAGACTTCTTGTCCTTGTTTCTTCTTCATTGTCTTCAGCTCAAAATAATCAGCATGCTAATGTGGCATATTTGGGGTGGCATACTCTGCTATTTTTCACTCCCACTTTTCTTGATAATACTCCTAGCTGCTCTTTATGTGATTGGTCCTAAAGTGATGAGACAGACAGTGTGTATGACTGAAAATTACAGAGAACTGGGAAATGCTATAACCATAACAAAGATTGTGGATTGATAGAAACTTCCATCAAAATGTGCTCTTTATAAAAAGATTATATTAATCTATATTAATAGTTCTTCTACCATGAACAGATGGTACTTACTGACCGCTTGTGGTAGGTCAGGCATGTGACTTTTATTACCTTATTAGATTCTCTCAGCAGTCCTATAAGTAAAGTACAAATGGCTTTTTCATTTTAGCAATGAAGAAACTGAATTACTAAAAAGCAAATAACTTGGCCAAAGTGAATAGCTAGCTAGTAATGAGGTTAGAATTTGAACCTCAACAATCTGATTTGAAACTTGTTATTTTTATCATGTTGTACTGTGTCCTGTTTGGTAGAATCAGATCAACAAACCTTAAGACTCTTTGAGCTTTGTTCTGTCTTTTCTCAGAAAACAGCAATTACCCAATGTCAACTCTAAAGAACATTTATCAGTATTTAGACTTTCTGAAGAAACTTAAACCCAAAAATGTTTACACTAAGTCTGAAATGGTATCATCAGTGAAGTGTCTTCAGTGAGAAACCAGGCAGTTATTTCAGCTCGCCATTACTGTTACTTGAATTTTTAGGTTCTCTGTTATTTTCCTTGCCTTTGAAATATTTTATAATTATTGTAAGTTATAAATAAATAATAGCAATGCAAATGATTTCTGTCCCCAATTGTGAATTAATTTTGTCTGTGAGAAATTAAACTGATTTTTCCCTCCCTTCCACATGGAATAAGCCAGTTTTACAACTACTTATAAACTAATCACAGCATATTTACTTTTTATTTATGTGTGAATCTTGAACTTTCATTTGAATCAATTGTATTATCAATGGTTTCTGCATTAATTAGTGAGTTAAATACCATTTTTAGCAAGTGTGATTTTATATTAGTGTGAGAGTCATAATTATACTCAATTCTCTCAAATCATTTTTTCTTGCATTCTAACCAATCTCCATTATATTTTAAACTCATCTTTTACTTTTCTTTTTTCTTGTCTGAGGCCTCAACATCTCATCATTGCTGTAACAAAGATCTGGCTGGTGTATAAGTGTTTGTGGAATAAATTTGTGAACACTAGGTTCAAAATCAAAACAGTAATTGCCAATAATGTGAACAGCTGAATTCAAAATGGTGGGAAGATACTCTAGAAAGGATTCTCTTAAAAATGTTTCTAATGCACAATTTCAATGATAATTTTTTTCTGATAAAATTTGTAATATAATATGCACATTCCTCATATTAGCAGTAATATAACTGCTCTTGCACCCCAACTTGAAGGGGCTTTGCAGGACCCTGATGCCCAATAATATCTCTATTTTCTTCTATTTCTTTAGGAGTCATTCAGTGACACTGAATAATTTGCTCATCACCTAAAGCTTATAGTGTGAGAATATTCAAATTAATAGAACTCTACCAATGAAACCCAACTCTGTTAGCAAGCTTATAAAATAAGAAAGAGCTGAATGAAGGTTTCTAGCCTTCACTCAGAAAATTATCCATAAACTATTACATAATTATATCATGCAACAGTTTTTAGTCTTTTTTTAACTTAGAAAGTCTACAAGTTTCTGAAAATCATTAGGTCCATTTTTGTATGATATGTAATAAAAACTGAATTTAAGAGAAATTTTTTCTTTTAAATTAGCATATCACAAAGAATACAAATACTATTTACCTAAAATAGTATTTTTTATACTTTAAAATACTTAAAATTCTAATATATAATAATTTTAACATATAAGAATAAATTCAGACTTCTTATTCAGTAGGAAAATAATGCTGCTTAACATCCTTTAAATTATGTAATACAAAAGCTACTTTGTCAAAAATAATATTTAAAATGAAATATATTTTATTTTAGGACTGAATGAATCTTAAAAATGTATTGGTATGTAGCTAAATGTTATGCCCCTCAAAAAGTAATAACAGCATTCATGTCCATGAAATTTTAGCATATTCTTTAAAATAGCAACTGTCTTGGTATTTGTTTTTTCTGTATTTAGGTTTCTTTATGTTGTTTTACATTAAAGAGGCAGACAATAGTGCTTTCTGGCTATTCTAAAGATCTTTCCACAAATAAAAAAAATGCCGTGAATTATGATACATTTGGGGGGTCTTTTTGAGACAGGGTCTCATTTGCATACAGGTCGGCCTTGAGCTCGCTTTGTAGCCCAAGCTGGTCTCAGACTCACCACAATCTTCCCGCGTCAGCCTTCCGAGTGCTGGGATTACAGGCATGGGCTAACATGTCCGGCTTATTTTCCACACATGGTTTATACATTATGTTTTCTCGTTTTAACATACATTTTTGAAGTTCTTTTCTTGAATAATTGCTTAAGAGTACCACTTCGAAACCTGATGAAGAACAGCTTTGTACTATAATCGTGAAAAAAAGGAACTATGGTGAAATGTAGCTTAATGTAGTGAAGTGGATAAACTTAATTTATTTCTGTAATTAACAATACCCAAATCAAGGAGACTAAACTTCCCCAGTAGTAGAAATAGATACCTATCCATTTTATGAGAAATTCATCAACCCTTCTTTTGGAAGAATTCATATTATGAGCCATGCGGTTCTCATACAGTCAGCCTATTTTGCAAAATGTGCAATCTCAAAAATTTTATATAATATTTTATCTGTATAAACTTATCCTGTAACTTAATGGTTCTTCATATGAATTTGTTGTATTACTGATGAGCTAATTCAGGGATGCATATGTGTCAAAGTAACCTAAAATATTTCAAGCACATGTAGTCATATGCTAGTGCTTTTGTCCGTAGCATGGTCATTAAACTTGGGAAGGTACAGAGATTCTTATGATCTCTAAGCAAGTATGACACTCAAATTCCTGAAGCATTCTTTTTTTTTAAAACAAATCTGTTGAAATAACTAATCTCCACATACAAAAAAAGATGAAGTTGATTGAACCTTATACCATATATAAAAATTACCTTCATAACTCAAAGCTCTAAATTTCAGAGCCAAAACTTTAACACTTAGCAGAAAACAAGGGGAAATTTTTCATTATATTGAATTTGGTATGATTTCTTGGATATGACATTGAAAGCACAGGCAATAAGTGAAAATGTAGATAGATCAGACTACACCAAAATTTAAAGTTTTGTGTACCAGAAGAGTGAAAAGGCAGCCCATAAAAGGAGAGAAAATACTTGCAAATTATATACCTGATAAGGTTTAATGTACAAACTATTTAAAGAATGCTTAAAATCAACAACAATAACACCTGAGCAAAAAATAAGTAAAAGAAATGAGCAGACATATCTCCAAGAAATATACACAGGTGGTCAATTATCACATGGTTCTTCAAAACTGTTGAACATGGGAAGTACCATATGACCCAGAAATTCTGTCTAACTCCAAAGAATTGAAAGCAGGGTCTCAAAAGAGAGTTTTGTATGCCTATGCCCACAGCGTTATTCTCAGTAGCAAAAAAGTAGAAACAACGTAAGTGTCCATGAATGAGTCAATGAACAAATGAATGTGACATATGCATACAAGGAAATATTATTCAGGTTTCAAAAGAAAGAAAATTCTGACACATACCACAATCCAAATGTACCATGAAGACACAGTAAGAGAAATAAATCAGCCATAAAAGGACTAATGTATGATTTCACTTGCATGAGCTACCCAGGATAGTCAGATGCACAGAGACGGAAAGTGGAATGGTTGATTCCAGGGGCTGGACTGGAGGGCGAGGAGAATGGGAGCCGCTGTGGAATGGGTTTGGAATTTCAGTCAGAGAACAGGGGAGGTGAAGGGCAATACAGTACACAGCAGTGTGACTCTGTGTAACTCCACAGAACAATACACTCAAAAGTAGTTAAAATGCTAATTTTTACATTATATATATTTACTACAATGAAACAGTGAAAAAATCCTGTCTTCATTTTTTTTTTCTGAATTCAGGAGCTGATCTTGAAGAAACAAAGCAATTATCAGAAAAGAACCATTTGACTGACACAGGAGCAAAATTGCATGCAAGCAATGTCGAGTGATAGTTTAAACATACGTAAATGAAGGTGATCACAATATTTAATAGCAAACAGATGAAGGTAACAAACTTATAGGAAACTTTGGCTTTTCTGCAGTGATGAACCCTTGTAAAAATGATCAATTAATGAAATCATCAGAAATCATAAGAAGCAATTCTGGTGATACATAGAACCTCTACTAAATCTGTGGATTGCATAGAATGTAAAAATAAGCTTTCATTTCCCTTGGTTAAAAACACAGCAAATATTTCAAGAACAATTTATATTTCAACAAAGAGAAAATAAAATTCTAGTTGGTATTGCGATGATTTAGTCTAGTAGTAAAATATATTAAAACATCTTTATAATAAACATCAAAATGAAGTAAATTTTGCCAGTGTTTTAAAAAATTTCATCTTTTCTCCCACACCAGATATTACCAAATATCACAAATGAAATTCATGTTTCTCAAACATTCTGCAACTTTTCATATACACCCAAGTTTTATCCTTCACTATGTTCTTTAATATTTTGGAACAAACTTTAATACCCTAGGAAAAATCTATTTTTCCCTGGTAACTATACCAGACTGCTTCTTAGTTGCTGCTTTTCCTTGACCAATTTGTATGACTTTATTTTTTCTTAATCTGTTGAGATTTGTTGTATGAACTATAACATGGAGAATGTAATATCATTATTTGACTCTTCTTTCTGTAATATCTGTTTTTAATCCTAGATAATATCCCTTGTTTTGAGGTCTACCTTGTAGAGTATCCACATAGCTTCTACAAGTTTTCTGATTATTATTACATAGTATGATTTTAAATTATTATGACCTATGTATGGTGCAGAAAATGATGAATTGTAAAAGAGCATGAGGGAATTTAGGAGATCAAAATATTCAGTATCTAGACTGGTAATACTATGATAAGAGCTACATATATACCTTGTACAACTCATGAAATTGTCAATGTAAATTGATAATTTGGGTATAAAAACTGCATCTCAATTAAAAAGAGAAAATAATTTAAATATCTAGAAAATCTGCATGTATGTGCAAGTTAATATAAAAAACAATGAGTCAAAGGAGAAATGACAATACAATCTCAAATAATTTGAAATTAAAATACATTATATAAAACTATACAAGATGCAACTATACCAACATTTAGGGAGGAATTGACAGTTTTTAATGTTTATTATACATGAAGAAACTATCATTGATCTAAGTTTCTACGTCAGAAACCTTAAAGCAAAACTTAAGCCCAAACAAAACCAAAAGAAAGAAACAATAAGATCACAGGAGATCAATAAAATGGAAAAATGACACAAAATAGTAGAAAATAGTCAACAAAGCCAAAAAATTGTTCTTTAAAAGTATGAATAAAATTGTTCGACATGGTGGTACATATCTGTGAGCTCAGGATTCAGGAGGCTGATGCAGGAGGATTGCCATAAATTTGAAGCCAGCCTGAACTACACAGTGAGTTCAAGGTCAGCCTGAACTATGCAAAATGTCCCTGTCTCAAAAAAAAAAAAAACCCTAAATAAATAAATAAAGTATTAATACAGCTGATAAGCCACTGGATGACTTTTTTTCTTCTTGGACATGAGCAATTTACCAAAGAAAATTGGATATCTCAGTATTCTAAATAATGTTGTTTATTGTAAATAATGTTATTTCTGGGTATTGTCAAGAAAACTATGGATGTATGTCTTTATTAATAATTTTAGGTAAATTTTGAAGGACCCATAAAAGTTCTATATATAAACAGTGAAGGTAAGGTAAAAACATTCTGAGTATTTACAAAGTTAATCAAATTATTAGCAAGTACCAGGTGAGGTAGCACATGCCTGTAGTAATCCTAGTTACTCAGGAGGCTGAGAGAAGAATCACAAGTTTCAGAACAGACTGTGTAACTTAGTGAACTTCAGTCCCAAAATATTAAATAAAAAGGGCTAGCGACATAGCACAACCCTTGCCTAGCATGTGCAAGCCCTTAGGGAAATGTGTGTATGTGTAAAAATGAGCTCAAAACTTGGAAATAAAACCATAAAACCAGGGGACTACAAACTATTCTTTCAATGCCATATTGTATCATTTAATAAAAACATCTAATGATTATTAAGAAAATTAAACTAGCACTTTTACTTGTATTTTACTTTGCTCTTTACTAACTGATTAGAGCCCAAGACACTTGTGAAATTCATGTTATCTAGTAGATTTCTGTGCGGTAGATAGCTCTCAGAATTATCTTCAGTTTTTTTTGTTTTTTATTGTAAAATAACCAGTCTACTTTATCTAGCCAATGGTAATTTTTCTTTACTCAACTGTCTTCTATACAGTAGTTTCTTAGAATGCTTTTTGAATTATCTTTAATCGTTATGTTAGGACACAATTCTTCCTGTATATCTCACAGTTTTACATCTCTTACAGACAAAAGTACTGACTTTCCTTTTCTCTGAGTCATCTTGAAAAGTAACAATAATTTCTTCCAGAGCAAAGTGCGAGTTTGTTTAGAGCCTGTGGCAGTACGCATAGGTCTCCCTCCAGGACAGGCGCCAGGTTGTTCAGTGCGAGGGGTAAAATATATGATTATCTAAACTCAGACTTCTTCTCCTGGAATGTCACCTGGCTGCCTTCCTATCACTGTGTGAACATCTTGGTTCAGAGAACTAGCACCAAATACTGTGCTTGTGCTCACACGGCCCATTGTGGCATGGGTAATGAATTTCTTTTTGTCTCTGACACTGAAGTCTCAGAACTTCCATGAGGATCCATCAATATTTGGCAGGTAACTTTTTATTTTTCAAGTAGGATAAAATCTCAGATCTTTCACAGTTCTTGATAGTTCATTTACAAAGCTGAAGAAACTAGTGGTGGGCCATTCTGTACCTGCACAAGTTCTATTTCAGTTCACTGAAAATTACATTTCAGTGAGCTGCTGAGTCACCCACCAAGATACGAAGCAGACTTACTGCTCTCAGCAAGTGATCTTATCATGCTGTTTAAGTGTAGCCAGGTCTGGTCTTGCCTTCTGGAATACTTCTCCTTCGACAGTCAAAGTTCACCTTTGCTATCTCACTTTCTCTAGTTGATGAGGTATTCTGCTTTTTTTTGTGTGCCCTTTTTGCCTCTTCATTTTTTTCTATTTTTTTATTTTAAAGAGAAAAAATAAAACAGAGTTTCAAAACAGGTTAGTAGGAGAGTTAAAACAATTAATGCATTGCATATTGCTCTCTTTGTAGAAATTATGCAGAGTACAAGGTACAGGCATGGTAGCTTAGCAAACTATATCAGCACAAACCTTTCTTTTCAATGAACTAAGAGAAATGAGATGTAGGACTATCTTAACTATCTTGCATACAAATATATATTTTTTCTTTTTTCCTTTCTTCCTTTCTCCTGTCACAGTTTGTCTTTGGTGGCATTTGTCATGACCACGTAGGGATGTAGGCTGTCACTTTCTAAACCAGGAAGAGGGAATAGTAGTCTGATAGACAGGCCTTGACTACATAGTCACATGAGCACCTTTTCTATGTAAAATGTTGTGTATGTGGCCAGTACATATTTCCTTCCTGATTCTAACATTAAATGACAATTCATTTTGTGGTTTATTGTAATCTCTATAAATGTAAGGCTTTACTCTTTGTTAGCTGACACATAGAAAGAATACTGTATGGCTTTCTGTTGGACTACATGTGCACTTATCTTAGATAAGAAAGTATTTCCTTGTCCACTTGAAAGAAGACTTAGCTCTTTGATTTTTGGACTGTGGAGTTTTTTGTGCCTTAAATTGTGGCTTAAATTGTAAGATTTAGTATATAAACTATGTTTCTACATTGTGAAAATTTTTTGACTGATTATTGGATGATACCAAGTATTTTCCTGCCTCAAGAGAGAATTAATAAAGTAGGTATTCAAGTCTTACAGAAGAAAAGAGCTCTTCTAATTAGTTTATACAACTTAATAAGTTACCTCATAAATCTAGGCTTTCTAGAAATTAAAGAAACTGAGTTTTAATATATTTATATGTTATTCTTTTTGAAATCTCTTTCTAGAGAAACTTAGTTCAGAAACATTCTTATATAAGAATTCAAATCCACATACTCAAGATGAAACTGAACAAATAAAATTGGATTCATAATTTAAGTTTAATTAAAACAGGATTTTTCTTTGCCGATATAGACATCTTCTGCCAAGAAACAAGAATTAAAATTATATTCTTTCAAGACATTCTCATTCTCATTTTCATTTAAACTTACTCCATTTTTTAATCCTAAAAAAATTGTGGAAAGAAAAAAATATTTGCTGAATTAATGAAAGTAATGCAGGAAATCTTAAACATTTAAATCATGAAAAATTAAACTCATCTTGTACCAAAATATTTTACTAAAAATTTTTATGTAATGATAAAATTAGTAAGGTGATGTAGTATTGATTTTAAACTAAAATCATCTGATATTTTAAAGGTAGATAAAAGTCTGTAATAAAATATAACATTAAAAACTAGAATTTTGACAAAAGCTGTAAGTGCTGAGTTTTGCTTTATATCTAGGAACTGTGTTCATTATGTCATACTCAGAATGCACTTTGCTTCTGACTCACGCTTTTGGTAATAGCAAACAGACAAAGAAACACAAATAATTTAATATTTCCTCTGTCATTTTTATTTTTGGAAATTCATGACTTTTTATTTTCACTAGATATTTCCAAAGTTTACACATAATTGCAGAGCAGTGTTTATAAACAAAGTAATTTCCAGGTTCCCATAGAGAAGTGGGAATGAAAGGGGGAAAGAAGAAGCAAGCAAAAGCCAGTTTAAAATAACCACTGCAAAAAGGCTAATTATGCAAACTATGCAAGAGGAGTTAGATGAAAGAAAACTGTTTTGGCACATGTAAACCCAAAGAGAAAAATCATTACAGCTGATTTAAACATTCACTAGACCCACTATTGTTAAGAAGTTGGTACTTAATTGTCAAAATTGGAAACTTGGTAAGGAAGGAGAAGTAAAAGTCTTCCATTTTTGAAGTGATTTCTCATTTGGATAAACAAGTCAGAGAATTGCTCCTAAGGTTTTCTTTCTATTTATTCTAGTTTGTCCCTCTGATGATTGGTCTTGTTCATGCCAGAAATTCCCCATAGTGGTTACAGTTACTCAAATTGTCTTCGGTGAAATTAACTGAGCCAGAGAAATATGCACGTGAGGAAAGTACTTTTGGCCCGATGGCCAAAGAAGACCTCATACCAGCCGCAACTGTTGAGAACCTGGTCAATTGGAAGCTTTTGTAGCCTTCATGACACATTCTGGTCCAAGAAAAAGAAAAAATTCCTAAAGGAGGAATCTTCACTCCCAGGACACAAAATAAACTCAGATAAGAGAATTTCAAAAAATATATTGAACTCCAGACCAAATATAGGGGAAGACTCTTGAACGTGGGCTTCAAGAAGCATATCTATCCCCATCTATCTATGTATCCATCCATCTATCTTCCCCAAGATTGCTAATTGTTATGAATCACAAACATATATGGGGGAAAGGAAAGAGAGGTTGAGAAAGTTTCTAAGCAAAGGGCCTTGAGCCATGGCAGCTAGGAGGTTTTGGTCTTCTGATCTCCAAGTTTGTCAGTGGCCAGTTCCCTAAAGTATCATCTAAAAATTTTATTGATTAAGCAAAGTTAGATTTTTTATATGTATTATAAAAAGGTAGGATACCACTTTGCAAGTCAGAATCTCAAAAGAGAGATTTCAAGGAATAATATGAAGTATAGGACAAGTCTTTTGTAGTATCAATTTGAATAAAAGAAACAAATGGAGAAATTCTCCAAAAAATAATGCTATTCACTTGGGAATAACAGATCATCACAATGAGGAAAACAATGTCACAGAAACTGTGGGTACATTTATACTAGAGATAAGAAATTTTTAAAAACAAAAATAATGTGGAGTATGTCAACATTTTAAAACAATGACCCTTGATGCAAGTATTAATACACACTGTGGCAGCAGTCCAAGGCTGGCATAGATGTCCTTGTGCAAGTAGTTTGGTATAAGGTTGTAGTGACCTCTGTACCTGCTTGTGCTTCTGGCAGAGTCTTCTCCCGGGTAATCATGGGTAAGGAGCCTTTCTAATCTCCTAGCTGCATTTATTTTCTTTTGGCTAAGACTGACACAGGCGACTCCATTTTGATTCTGACAACTTGCAGTTTCTTCCACAATGGTAAATCACTGATTGTGACAGGTACATTTTTTAAATAACTTGGGATTAGTGGACCGAGCAAAGTGTTTTGATGAGCATTCGGTGGTCAAATAAGCAAGCTGACTGTTCAAAGGAACAATTTATCTTTCTTGTTTATTCAAATGAGCAAAGTATTTGCTGGGACAAAATTGGCTTGCATAGATCCTCTTACTAAACAGTACAGTTTACTCATTTGCAGTCTTATCTCCATGCGCTGAAGCTCTGTGGAGCAAACATTTGTATCATGATGACACAGGTGAGCAGAGTCCTCAAAACCTTTTTCTTGTGTGACCTCTGCTGTAGTGTAAGCACGAGTCCACCTCAGTAGTATCATTGCCTTAAGACTATTTCTCTTATAAAAATGTTTTTCAAAGGAAAAATTTTCTCTTCTTCCATCCAAATGTATCCTTTCTTTAAAAATGCCATTTTCCTTGCATTGAGCTCTTAACATACCTGTTTTCACTTCTTGCAGAAGGAGTACTGGGTGTTACATTCAAGATCAGAGGCTTTGCCAGGGTTTGGCTTGCTGATTCCTGCAGGCTTCTTGGATTCACAGCACTTCTAAAGAGAGGACCTTTTTCGTCTGTGCTTCCTTGACCTGTTCCTATTCATCAAGCTTTCAGGACCAATAACATTTCTTCTGACATTAATATTTGCAGTGATAAAAAGAAGCACAGGCAGAGTGGATCAGGAGATAGGGTCCATTAAGATGCTCTATATAAGAAATATAATTAACTTGAAAGAGGGTTTATGGACTGAAAGTCAAAGATGAGAAAATAATGCTCTATGTGACAGGGAACCAGAAAAAAGTGGAGGTAGCTCACCCATCACCTGCAGATTGGTTGGAAAGACATGACACTTCGATGCATTGGAGAACTACTCAGCTATAAGGAAGGAAAACCTTGAGGTTCTTATATGTAAATGGATACAAGTTGAGATCGTGCTCAGCGGTAAAAAAGTTTAGAATCACTTGCTGTGACTATACCTGACCATGTGGTTCAAGAACCTTTGGGAGTGGCTTGTGGGAAGAGTTTGGCAAGGTTTGGAGATGTCACTTGAAAGAGTAGCCCTGGAACAGTTAGGCTATTCTGCATGGGAGATTCTGGTCATATCTCAGAAGACCAGAAGGCTGATAGAGAGCCTGCCAATGAAGACCAGGCTTGGGAGGTTTCTGCTGGGAATAAGGACTGCATTGGATGTGTGTTATGGCTTGGCAGAAAGTTTGTCTGGGATTCTGGGAAGATGGTGGAACAGTGAGCAGTAAAGTAAAAAGCCTCTCTGAGAGAAACAACTCAGATGCTGGAATATAGCATTCTGGAGAAGACCAGAAAAAAGAAATGGGTCCCCTTGATCCAGGAAGAAACTAAAGTGAGAATCAAAGACCACAGAAAGAAAGAAAGAAAGAAAGAAAGAAAGAAAGAAAGAAAGAAAGAAAGAAAAGAAAAGAAAAGAAAAGAAAAGAAAAGAAAAGAAAAGAAAAGAAAAGAAAAGAAAAGAAAAACTTAAACAGAAGGCGGTAGCCAGATGTGCTTTCACCGGAGCCAGATACGCTTTTTCTGTTCTTATGTTTGAGAAATTTTCAGCTATTACTTCTATAGTCTCTTGATATCATTTGTGTTGTCATCTTTTTTTCATTTATACCTAGCAATCTTATGTTGTTTTTCTTTGCATCATCTTGCAGCTATTGAATTGTAGTTTCCTGATTCCTTGTTATTTTTAAAAGATCTTTCCTTTCTTGTTCACTAACTGCAATCTTGTCTTCAAGGTCTGAAAGTCTGTCTTCACTGTCATTGAGGCAGTTTTGCCAACTTTTGATGGAATTTTTGACTTCCTGTATATCTCTTTGAATCTGTTTCATGCATTCTGTTTGTTTCATATATTGTTCGTTCAAGATTTCCATCTTTTTTGCATTGTTCTTCTAATTTTTAAACTATGTCTTTTTTAGTTGTTTTCAGTATTTCTTTCATTACATTTATCATTTCTTCTTTAACTTGGGAGATTATTTCTGATCTGAGCTCTTTTATAGCTTCCCCGAATTGTTTCTTTACTTCAGTTGCTATCATTTCAGGAATTTCAGGTGTATGGCTTACATTTTGTTCTATGTGCATGTCTTCTAGGTTTGCTTGGGATAGGCTGGAGTTTTGAGACTGCATTTTACTCTTTCATTTTGTCATTTTCCTATATTCCTTTAGGGAAGCTAAAGGCAAGATCTCAGTTGCTTCTTGGGTTGAGAATATCTATCCCCATTGCAGGGAGTTTCTCCAGTTAAGTGGAGGTCCTTAGACAGACCTTACCAGATGGCTTCAGCCACTTGGGGCCACTGGGCAAGGCCTTACCAGTGTGGGAACAAAGTGCCAAAGCTTCCCTGTAGGCTGGAGAGCAGTGTGCACATTTTTGGCTCACCAGACCTTTTTCATACACTTATTTGCTATTTGTACTTTTTCATCTCAGACATGTCTATTCATTTCAGGTGGCCATTTTTGGGTCTTTAAATTTGGGAGGTCTAATTTTTTGAGTTGTTTATATATTCTAGACATTAGTCCTATGTCTGACAAACAGCTAACAAATTTTTTTCCCACTCTGTGGGTTTTCTCATCGCTCTGTTGATGGTTTCTTTTTCTTTACAAAAACCTTTTAATAAGATGAAATCCTGGTTGTTGCTTCTTTATGATATTTCCTGTCCAATCAGAGTTTTGTTCATAAAGTCTTTTCCTACATCCATGTCTTGAAAACTTTACATATTCTACCTTCCAAAAGATTCAGATTTATGGTTTAATATTTATACTTTTGATCCATTTCAATTTCAGTTTAGTGCATAGTGAGAGATATAGGTCTAGTCTACATCTTCAGCTTGTAGAAAGTCAGTTTTCCCAGCACCATTTATTAAAGAGACTGTCTTTCGTCAGATAAAGGTCATCCTATCAGTTTTATTCAGACTGCAGCTCAAAGCTTCTCCTTCTCATCATTTTGATACAAAAAATTGCATTGATTCATACACACCAGTTAAAAGAATGTATTGAGAAATAAATTTGTCTTGTGAAATTAAAGGTATTAAAATGCAAGTGGCATCCTACTGAGAATAATCCTAGAAGTCAGCCTTAAAAAGAAATTATGACACATATGAAATGTCACTAATTTCACTTAAATGAAGTATCTGTGGTAATCACAGGAACAGAAAGTAGAAGGATGGTCATTAGGGACTAAGAGTATGGAAAAGTAGGGAGTTGATATTTAATGGACAGAGACTTTTAGTTCATAACATGCAAAAGTCCTGGAGATTTGCCACACAAAGTTGTGACTATATTTAACCAACTAAACTGTATACTTCAGAAATGGGGAAGATGGTAAGTTTTATGTTGTAAGTTTTATGTGGTTATATGCAACAAATCCACAACCTAAAAAGCAGGGAGATCATTCCAGAACCTTGTTTCTTTAATGATCAAGGAGTTTTTTCATCCAGGAAGATTAGGAGTATATACAAAATATTAAGAAAGTAAAATCTATAATGTTAATATTTTGCATCATGGAATCCTGAATATCTACTACCATATTTTCTTATAATATTTATTTTTTATTAGCCTTGTAATTCTATTTTCCACAGGATACTAGTATAATTGATCAGGCTTATGGTATTAAGTTAAATTATTACTAAACTTATGTGCTTTCTTGAAAAAAATCTTAGATAAGATAGTTATGTTTTTATTTGTGAGATGTATAAGTCCCCAAAATACTATATAAATTAGACAATAATGCTGCTGAAAGGAAAACTGATCATTTTAACATAAAATGCTAAATGTAAAAGGGAATTTAATAAATTGTAAAAAAAAACGACTTTTAAAAACAATTTAAAAAACTATACAACACTTGAAAAATTTAAGAATTAAGTGAATAAAATATTCATTTGTAAAGAAACCTAACTATATTTTGCAATGATCTCTTCTACAGTTTGAAACTGTCTTTAGTGACTTCAAAATCTCGCTGTAACACTGATGATGATATTGAACGTGGCAAAGATTCTCCATGACAGAGCACCAGCAGGATTCTGCTGGTCCTTTCTCCACCAGGCCTCAGCCTTGGCCTATAAGGTCCTGAGCACACATTATCATACTTCCTAACAGCTCGAGGAGGCTATGTCCTTGGGATAACCCTTCCTTAAAGAGCCTGCCTGAGAAAACTCAAGGCTGCCAAAAGAATTTACTGAATGAAAATATAAAGAATTGCTCCAGCCAGTACCTGAGGATAGGAGCCTCAGTTTCCAGCTTCTCTGGGAAGATGTGATTCACAGTCCAATACACGCCAAGCATGAAGCCCAGGTAAGTTACACATAAACCACTCATCTCATTCTGTAATTTTCTACTTCCCCCCAAATCCCCAGCTCTCCAGCATACTCTTCTCCCTTCCTCATCCCTCTCACAGGCCCATGACCTCTGTATAATAAACACGGAGACAAGGCCACACTGGACGCTTCCCTACTACAATCCTATGTTACTGATTAAAATCAGCCCTTACCAATTAAACCTAATATCTAGCTGTGTTTATCTTTGACAGAGGCAAATAGAATAAGAGGTGGGATGCAGCAAGCTAACAAATGATTGTGAACTACCACTAACAGATGTGAGCGAGTCAGGAGCTCTGCAGAATAGAAATAGAGCTAAAGTCAATAACTGCAGAGAACTGTAGCTAAAAATGTAGATGCAGAGTATTTAAATTACACTGAGTCCCTCTCCTGTGATTTCTAGCCTTGAGTCTTTACTCAGTTCTTTATTCTTAACTCGCACACCGGCAGGCAATTTGTGAGTTCTGGGTAGCTCTGAAATTGTGAGACCAAGACTACAAGAAGCCTTGTTAATGAGCAGCCTAATTCTCTCTTCTTCTGCAAAGCAGAATCATTTATAATTTTGATCAGGTAAAAGCAGTTTGTAACTGACTCTGGCTCTGGCTCTTAAAGATTTTCCCACAATCAAAAATAGATTTTCTTTTTAAATAATCTGTAAAGCACCCTGCTCAGCAACATGCACATTTAATAATTTGGGGGGAAGATAACAAGGATGACCTGGTGTGATGACATTTTAATGAGCACGCTTCTCTCTGAATAACCCAGGGCTTTGGTGCATGTGCAGTACATTTTAAAGCAAGTCAGAATCACTGACTGATCACCCTCTGTGCATTGCTGTCTTAGTATTACTGACACTTTAAAAGAACAGAAGGGAAGGACTTGGACTTCAAAGAGTTTCTAACAGCTTTTTCAGAAGATGGGACACTTCTGGGTAGGCAAGACCGAAGCAATGTGCTGTACCCAGGCACCAGCTTCAGGGTACCGGGTCATTTGGTAGGAAAGAAGAAAGAAAATGAGAACTATGAATCAGCTATAAAAGGGAGATTGCCTCCAAAGCAATTTGACCAATGATCAAATGGAACATAGACATGCAGACTGTCTTTCGTCAGATAAAGGTCATCCTATCAGTTTTATTCAGACTGCAGCTCAAAGCTTTTCCTTCTCATCATTTTGATACAAAAAATTGCATTGATTCATACACACCAGTTAAAAGAATGTATTGAGAAATAAATTTGTCTTGTGAAATTAAAGGTATTAAAATGCAAGTGGCATCCTACTGAGAATAATCCTAGAAGTCAGCCTTAAAAAACTGTCCCTCTTATCAGTTGCTTGACTTGATCCAACTATCCGTTCAACAAAGAACTTTTAGACTGAAAAAAGAAGTCCCTGCCTTCCTTAAGGGACTAAAGGTAGAGACATACAATGACCACATACAAGTGACAACACAGCTGTGACTCACAACTGCTGCAGCAATGAACCCAAAATAACAATTATGGGTTAACAATTATGTGGCCAGTGACTGCTGGCTTCCCCAAATTTTTGCCCAGCAGCCAACTCAGCACAACCACAGAAAGTCACATACATTCCCAAGCCAGTCACACAGGATAGGTCACTTCTAGGTAACCTGGCTCCAGCTTTTCCCCGCAAACATCCTCTTATCAGAACACACCCAAAGGCTTTCTGCTTGGGGGTGTTTTTCCCCCTGTGATAAAACTTCCCTGACTGCCTTGGAGTCACAGCAAAATGCAAAGTATGCTGGCTGACTCCCTAGGAAGATCTGAATAGATGGCATTTTAGAAATTTTCACTTCACTGGTCTTTCATTTCCAGTGTTACTAGCGGCCTGCAATCGATGCATGCTGCATCGCCTGTTTCTTGGGAGCATGGCCTTCCACCAGACACGGGCCGCAGGTCCCCGGCCTTGCTGCCCTGGCTATTGGGGCGCTCACAGATGAGAGAAGTCCACACGTGGTCTGAGCTCTGCTCTGAGTTCCTCAGCGATTCTGTTTGACAGGCAGACTTTTTTATGGATTCCTGCCCAGAAATGTGTACGTTTAACTGTTGGGGGGAGGGATAAGAACCATTTGGGGGCAAGACTCCTCCTTAGTGGAGTCAGTTTATTCTTTTTTTCTTTGTTTTGCTGTGTTTAGTATTTCTGCTTTGTATTGTGACTTTGTGACTTGTGGGCCGGGGATTTAGCTCAGTGGCATAAGCGCCTGCCTTGCAAGCGTGCGGTCGGTCATGAGTTAGATCCCCGGTACAAAAAAAAAAAAAAAAAATTAAAAATGTGACTTGTCACTAGAGGAATTGCAGCTCAGACACAGGCACAAACCCTGTAAGTGTTATTTCATTAATCGTCCAGATATGAATTTGCTGTTCTTCAGGCGCAGGTGTCTATATGGATGAATCAGGTGGTCACCAGAATCCAGATGAGTTTCTCCGTCTGTATAGCTTTTTGTCTTGAGAACTTCACTTGATCCAGAGAATATTTTCTGGTTTTATCTTCATAGGTAGGGTTTTAGGGAGGTGCAGTGATTAAGTGAGGTTCAGTGGTCTAGATCAGGGGTTCAAACCATGACACAAGGATTGCACTTCTACCTACCAGGTCTGATGGGTTCATTTATATCTCAGTCCTGCCCTTCTTAGAAATACTTTTGTATATGCTGTTGTTCTAAACCTGATTATTATGCCCGTCTCCCTAAATGGAGCTTACCAAGAATCTGGGTTTCAACTGACATGAGCAAAATTATTTATTTGGGAAACACCAAGAAAGAAATGGAATAATATTTCTTTAGATGGGTGACAACTTTTTGATTGGTATGAAGAGTCCAATAAAATTCTGAATCAAATATGGACCCACTGAAAGATTCTTTGAACAAAGACAGTGAGCAATTAAGTAAATTTAAGTCAAAAAGAAACTAGACTTATTTTCCTACTAAGTCTTCCCCCTTTGTTCTCTATTTGCCTTCTTGTCTTCTGCTCTTTCTTTCCACCTTTACCTCAAATCTCTCTCCTTTGCACCAGCATGTAACCCCTTTCCTCGCCTTCTCTTAGTAGATACTCCATTCTTTTGCCAACAAATCCACAAGGACACTGACCTACATATTGTTTCTCAAGATCCATCCCTCCCCTTAGCCAGATAGGCCGGCAACTACACAATTAAACTTTGGCCCCAAGGTGGATTAAGAGCCATGATTCAGGGCTTCTCTCAACCCAGGCAAGGTCAACAGCTATTTGCAGACAGATTTAGATTTCTCTGGGGTACATACAGGCTGAGTTGACTGTCTTGTACACGTGTTGGCCAGAACTTCAGATGTTAAATCCTGGGTGGCAGAACTTTCTTGGACTAACTCTAAGGGTATGAGATCCATCTTTAAACAAGAAACCCAAAGGCCAGAAAAAAATGCTCAAAAAAAAATGAGGTCAAACTCTTATACAAACTACGCAGAGATTGTTTCTAATAAAAATCGAGTATTAGTTCATTGAAAACAATGGTTTATGCTTTCATTGTTTGATCATTCTTTTCATGCCTATATCTTATAATCTGAGCAACTAATAATATTACTATACAAATATATTAATCGTTAATCTCCTATTATTTTGTTTTGAATTCTGTATCATCATTTTTATTCCTTTTTTATTTTACAATAAAAAAACTGAGCAGATTATAATTGAATCATGCAAAGAAAAGATGAAATTGTAGGACACTTTCAGGACAAAGCAGAAAATACTTCTGACAATATGAAAATGCTGAAGATGTTGTTATAACAGACTTTCATCTCAGTTTGTCAATGTAGTTAAACCTGAGTTAGAGATCTAATTCAGAAACCAGAAGAATGGGCAACAGCTCATTACTTGAACCACAATGTGTGGCAGGATACTTTGAAAGTGTTTTAATACAACAGAATTGGGACTCAAACGTGTGGCCTTGCAGTTCAAACAGCTGAAATAGACCACATCCAACCAATCACCTGTTAAGGAGGACGCTGTATTGTAAACTGAACAGACATCAGAAAAAAAAGATTGTTCTGTCTTCCACAAGAAAAGACACGACAGAGGAAACTCCTGCCATTCAGATCAATAAAGATGTCCCAAAAAAGCAAAAAGCCTCTCGTATCCTTGGACACTTGTGGTTTTCACCTTAATGCAGTTCAACCTCACTGATGCCTGGGGATATGGCTGCTACTCTTACTCTGTCACATTTGCCCAGCTGCTTCAGAATAAGCATAGCATACGGTTTGTAAATATTCCAAATGACCCACAGATTTTTTGCTACTTTCCAACTTTTAGCTACAAACCTCAGGCTCGTAATTGGAAAAATTTCCTTTGGCTCTGTGACCCCACACCTGAAAACTGAAAATGGAAAGACTTACTTAGCAACAAAATAATGAATATTAAATGCACACTGGGAAGATTCTTTCTTAAGGTCCTAGTGGATTTCTCCATTCGTAATCAAATTCTTTCTACTCTGCATATTCTACTGTGTTTCAGATAGAACTGAGATGAGTGTCATCACATTGTAGCTGACATCCCATGGACTAAATATACCACTGACAGAAAAAAAAAACTGAATCAGTTAAGTAGTTCTCACCATTCCATTACAAAGAGTTCACCAACATCACTTGAAAACAGAAGCTAAGGAAAGGCTTGCATCTATCACTCTAGTCTTTACATCAAGAGGTCGCCACTAGGTCATATCAAATTTCCAACTCGCCAGCAAAAACATCAAATAAACATGTATTTCTTTATGACTTCACTGGCAGCAACAAAATATTATCCCAGTGCCTATCCCAAATAGCATCCTATCATCAATTCTCCCTGAATCCACTTGCTTCAGTACCATAGATCTTTGTTTCAATTTATTCCATGTGCCTGTAGATCTGAATAGGCAGGACCTTTTTGCCATTACCTAGAGTGGACAACAATATATCTGGGCTGTCATGTCACATGGTTTACTGACATGCCCTCCTACATTTTCCAGGTCCTCAAGCAAGATTTAAAAGATCGTAATTTCCCTTGTGATTCAGTCCTGATTCAGTATGCACATGATCTCATCACACTTTGTGCTCAGAGAACAAGGAAGCCTGTAAAAAGGATTCCACTTATTTGTTCAGGTATGGTAGAAAAAAGACAAAGTTTCAAAAGCTGTGACAATTTTCCCAACACAGCCCATTATTTAAGGAATTGCCTATCTAAGGCAACATTTGTTATTAGTTCCTAGACTGAAATCTATCCAAATTTACCTTACAACACTTACGGGATGACAAGTGAGAGGATTTCTAAGTTTCACAATGTCCATTTGGCAGACACTGAGAGCCAAATACTTGGGAGCTTGAGATACCTATTTATCAACTAAAGACGATCTTGTGATGCAATTAACCATGGAGATGACTGACTAATCCCCAATCAGTGAAGATTTGGATTCCTACCTAGCTTTAGTTGAATCACTCAACCTCTCACAAGTTAGAGAATGACCAAAGGTAGGACTGCGATGGTAAATGTACCATTAGGCAACGGCCACACTGAACAACAATTCAACTTGATCCCAAATCTCCACTGCAACCAGCCCAGAATTATCAGAACTTGATCAATGACTGCTAGCTTCCCTAATTTTTGCCCAGGCTTTCAATTCAGGATGACCCAGAGAATGCCGAACAATTTCTTTGTAAGTGATTACACAGGGTGCTCCATTTCTAATTAGCCCATCACCAGCTTCCCATGTCAACAACCTTTACTCAAAGCACAACTGAAGATTCAATTTTCCCCCCCAAAATAAGTATTTTGCACTTCCTGCTGCCTTCAAGTCCATGGTGGACTCAGGTGTTGGAGAATGATCTGCTTGTTATAGTAAACTCCAGGTAAATAACCTCTGTTCTCACCCGGATTGTCTCTGTTTATTTCTGTTTCCTCTACTAAGATTTTTTTACTTGAACAATTTTGGTTTCTAGCTATGATACGTTCCTGAGTACCACCTAGACCCAATATAAGAATTATGCTACTTAATTCCAGCCCCTGAGTCAGTACGTCTAAATGAAAACTGCAAGACAGGTGCGGTAGTGCACACATATAATCCTAGCTACTTGGGAGGCTCAGGAAGGACCACAAGTTCAGGTCAAACTGGGCAACTTAGCCAGATCTTGACTCAAAATAAAAATATCTGTTAAAAGACTGGGGGTGTAGCATAGTGGCAAAGTGCTTGCCTAGTAGGTATGAGATCCTGTGTTCAATCCTTAGTACAATAGATAAATAAATAGACAAGCTGCTGTCTTACTAAAGAAATATGTAAGCGTTTCCATTTACTTGTGTGCAAAAATGTATGGAGATTATGAATTCATTGTAAAGAAAAGTCTCAGGTCAAATGTTCTTAGAGGCACCTTGGCCATGCCATATTTGTCTGTTTTCTTTTTTAATTAAAGCACTATATATATATGGAAAGGCCAGTTCAGGCTCTACTTTTGGGACCTTGTACAGAGCCTTTTAGCTCCTCTATCATTGTTATCTGTCAGGATGGGTCATGACCATATGGCTTCCCTTGGAAGCATGGGATAATCTCCCCCTTTTAGCACAGTGTACACTGGTTGACCCTTTTCCTCTTGGGTCTAACAATCTCACTGCCCAAGAGGTTGAGTGACACACCAGACTTTAGGACCCATTATAGAAGTCCCCTCAGGTCCTTGTTGACCTTAGCCAGCAGTAGCCAAACTATTGGCTATCCTCTTAGCCCAGTGATCACTTTTTAGCTTTGGTCTCTAAGCCTTAGTTGTTGAACACCTATGTCTAATGCACTGGACTGATAGTGGGAGCTGTGGGTTTGACTACCTCATCTGAGTGCTAAGCACCTGAAAATATGAAATACGGTCAGAGAACTGCTATTTTTTATCAATTATGATTGCCTTAGAATTCACATTTCTCTAGAATGTTAACAGATAACAGTTACAAATGTTTATAAGGAAAATTTAAAATCAAGAGCAAACATAGTATCTGAACAATTAATTATGTTGACATTATCATACCAGGACCATTGGATAATTTTTTAATTTTAGAAGGTTTATTTAAATTTTCATTTTATTGAAACTATGCTCAACTATAGCAGAGTAAGAGATATGGTGTTAGCTACTGTTGATGTCCAGTTGACTTAATGTAAAGTACTGTGTTGCCTATATTGTCCTGTTCTGATCTGCTCTGTACTGCCCCCTTTTGTTTTATTCTCTTTCAAATAAAAAAAAATTTAAAAAAAATAAATTTTCATTTTAGTGTAAAATAACTTTTTAGTTTGTTATTTTTATTTAATTATATAACTTAAACTTTTACCTAAATTTGTTAATGAAGTATCTTTTAAAATATTTAAGTATTTAAATGCTTAAGTATTTAAATATTTAAGTATTTAAGTGCTAAGTATTTAAGTAATATTAAGTATAAATAATACGTTTGGTCTTTAATTTTTAGAGTGACATTGTCAGAACTGTATAGGATTTAGATACATTTAACTATTGTAGCAGATAAATGATAATCACATAAACATAAACCTGAGAAAGTCATCATAAACAGCTGTGGAGGTCATCACTCTTTAAAGTTCTGAATCCTAGAAGACTTGTATACTTAAGAAACACAGATGTTTTTAATATACTGTGAGGTAAGAAATAATTATCAGCTATATAGAAATATGTATGTATATATATTTAGCTTTTACTCTAAATGCAAAATTTAGATCTTTTAAACAGGTTTATATGTTGTAACTACACTGACAAGAATTAAAATATCTGTAGACCATTTATAATTATAGAAAAGAGAGCAACTGATAACAAATAGACTTATTACTCAATATCTCATTTATATAACAACAAAATGTTTATAAAAGCTAATACATCAAATTCTCAATGACAGGACCAAATTTTAAAAAGTGCCAAAAATTTTGATCATATTATATGCATGTGTATACATGTATAATGCATAAAAGAGCACTTAGTAGTTACTTTACATGTATTAGTTATGGAGTCTTAACTCTATAAACTGCACTTTAAACTTAGACTCACAATGTATCTTAGTTTTAGATGTACCCCTAGCCATATATATATATAGGTTCATTCATAAACTACGATAATCTTTTTTTTTTATTTTAAAGAGAATAAAACAAAAAAGGACAGAACAAACCAAATCAGACAGAAGAATGCAAGCAACACAGCACTTCACAACCAGACAACCGGACATCAATAGCTACCATAATGTCTCTTTTCTTTGAAATAGTTGAGCATACATTCACACACAATAATATCAAACATAACAAAACAGTATAAAACCATTCAAGAGAATGAAAGTATTACAGGACATTCAAAACCAAGCAACAGAAAATGAATAATGGCTACTATCTCATTTTTCATAAAAAATTTGTTTATGAAAATCCAGTAAGACACAACATGATAGAACCAATGGAAATAGAAGAATAAAAGATTGGTAAGACTTCAAAGCAAGATAATATTAAATCAGCAATGGCTGCCATAATGTCTTGTTTTCTTCAAACTAGCTGTTCACAGTATCACACATAATAAAATCAAACAAAACAGAATAAAACCATTCCAACCAATGAATGAAAGCATTATAAGACTTCAAAGCAATGTAATGGGGAACCATGATTACAATAAAATCTTATGTACTCTTATCATTTCTTCCACTAGGGAGACTATATTAACCAATGATAAACTGATTATTAAAAATGTTTTATAAATCAACACTTAAATAATCATTAATTCTTAAAACTCAGATTTTAATAACAAAAAGCCTAACAAAGGAAAACAAAAAAACTTAGTAAAATATAGAACCTTTGTTTTTTAAATCTAGTTTTATAAGTTTAACCAAGAGCATCTTCATATCTTAAGTAAAGCCTTGCTTGTTTGCTTGCTTTCTTTTTCTTTCTTTCTTTTTCTTTCTTTCTTTCTTTCTTTTTTTCTTTCTTTCTTTCTTTCTTTCATTCTTTCTTATTTTTTTATGGAAAAATATTTCATAATAAAATAATATGAAAATACCAACAGTTAATATATTGAGTATTATTATTTTTAGGGTAGTTACTCAGAGTGCAAGATATGGGCATAAAAATTCTCCAAACATTAGCACAAACCTTTCTTTTCAATAAACTAAGAGACACTATTAGTATAGCTGTCTTTTTTTTTCTTTTCCATTCTTTCCTTTCCTTTCCTCATCCTAGCTCCTTTTTCCTTTTGAACAGTTTCTTCCCATTTCACAATATCTATTGTACATTTTTTACTTTACCCACTCTTTCAGGTTCTCACCCCAGGGAGATAATATAATGTTTACATATGTGATTCTGATTTACTTCCCTTATGATACAGTGATTAGTAGCATTTATTTACCTATAAAAGTCTCATGTTTATCATTCTTTATGTCTTAGTAGTACTCTATTGTATGATAAGACTACATCTTTTCTTTTATCTATTCTTTGATTGATGGGCATTTAAGTTGTTACCAAGATTTAGCTATTATAAGTTGTGCTGCTATAAACATGGGTGCACATATATCACTGTGGTATGATGTTTTCCATTCTTCTGGGAAAGTACCCAGAAGTGAAATAGCTGAGTCAAATGGACCTTCTAATCCTAGCCTTTTGAAGAATCTCCATACTGATTTCCACAGTGGTTGCACAAGTCTGCACTCCCACCAACAGCAGAGTAGTGTTTCTTTTTCTCCACAGTCATGCCAGCATTTGTTATTTGTTGATTTCTTGCTGATAGCCATTCTTTCTGGGGTTAGATGGAATCTCAGTATTGTTTAATTTTGCATCTCTCAAATGACAAATGATATTGAGCGTTTTTCATATATTTATTTACCATTTGTATTTCTTCATCTCCAAAGTGTGTATTCATCTTAGATGCCCATTTTTGGATTAGATCTTTGAATGGAGGGGTTCTGGTTTTTTTTTTTTTTCAATTCTTTATATGCTCCAGGTGTAAGTCCTTTGTCTGAGGCACTACTGGTTAAATTTTTTTCCCATCCTGTGAGCTGTCTTTTCACTCTGTTGGTGATTTCTTGTGATATGCAAAAGGTTTTCAGTAAGATAAGATCCCAGTTGTTGATTCTTTGAAGTGTTTGCCATGTGATCTGGGTTTTGTTTATGAACCCTCTGCCTACATCTATGTCTTCAAGATTTCCACCTAATTTCTCTTCCAGTAGAGTTAATGTTTTCATTTTGATACTTAGGTCTTCGATTCATTTTGATTTTAGTTTAGTGCATGATGATAGACATGGGTCTAGAGTTAGTCTTCAGCATGTGGGAAGCCAGTTTTTTCCAGCACTATTTATTACAGAGGTTATCTTTTGTCCAGTGAACATGTTGAAAAAAAAAAGAGAAAAGAAAAAAGGAAGAGAGAAAAACAAGACTAAAAACAGAAAACAAAAATATGACTAAATTAAGCTAAGCAACAACAGAACAAGACCTCAACTGGATAGAAAAAGGAAAACCAATCAAAGAAACAAAAAAATACACGGAGCAAAATTCCTCTGGTGTTCACAGTTCCATGGTAGGTCCAAGTATGATCCCAGAAATGTGTTGTGCATTCCAGCCAAGTTTGCAGTGGGATTTGTGCTGGGTTTAGGGCTTACCTTGGCCTCTGGATGTGAGGGCTAGGGCTGGTGTTCTGTTGCTGGAGTTCTCTCCAGTCTTGTGATATATTAAAAAAACAAAAACAAAAAACAGAATGGTGGCCCCACGTGTCTGCCCTCTTCTGTTCCACCTGTCTGTGTGCCAAAGCGCAGCGCTGGTGTGTGCCCGCTGTGTGCACCCGCTGGGGAGGTCCAGTGGCGGGGGAGGTCCAGTGACGAGTGAGGTCCCCTGCCACCACCACGCCAGCGCCTCGGTGGGTCGCAGGGCTCCGCTACTTGAGGCGGTCAGGGCTGTGTATGTGCACCCCCGCTGCTGCTGCTGCTGCAGCCGATGTATATCTATGTAGAATTTTTAATGATCTTTTGGGGGTGGGGCTCAATAAGACTTTGGGGGAAGACTGAGGAAACTACCCATCACTGGAGAAAACCTGAAGCAAATTTGGCTCAGGAAGCCGCTCTTTCTAGGTGCAGAGTCCAGTAATTCCTCAGGTCTGAGAGCTGCCACTGAGGGGAACATATTTTAAATGTTATATTAATATAATTCATGCTGGAAATGTAACTCAATTCAAGAAAGAAATATTAAACATATATATGTATATGATTTATAAAACACATTTGCTAGCCCAAAATCTATTATCTTTTATAAGACTTAAGGAGCCAATATTTGAATTTATGTATATCAACTGATGACTTAGATACCATTATAATTTATAAGCAGTAATCTTATTTATATCTATTTATTTTAACCATTATTTAGATGACCCACAAAAACCAAAGAATAGGAGAGTTAATATTTTTAAGCTGCATATTTTTTAAACCAAGAAAAAACTTTTAAAATAATGTACGTGATGCGAGACATTGTATTTGTAAAACTGTTTTTATAAGTATTATCTCATTGGCTAACTCCCCGGCTGGCAGCATATTACCAACTTTAAAGACAGACGTCTTTTCTCTTACTAACGCACTATTAGGCCAGGGATCCAAGGCACTGAGCTACGGGAGTGTGCACCTGTGAGTCAGCTAATTTAAATAGGGCTTTTGGAGGAATATATTTAAGACTGAAAGCTAATGCACACAGTCATATATTGATATAACTCATATATAATCTTTATGTCATCAAACATGAAGGTGTTTATTTGTAAGGGCCTTTATTTGTAAGTCTTATGTAAAGTTCAGTGTAAATCTGTACTGTTTTGAGTTTGAAAACCAATACAACTGGTGTTACATGGAAAGCTCAAAAAATGTTTATAAGGGCAAAAAATAAAAATGAAAAGAAGTTGTTGAACTCAAAAATATTTTTTAATGAAGAAACGGCAAGTTATTTTAACCAACTATTAAAACAGATTAACAGGCAGACAAATAGATAAGAAGACATACATGGAATAACTATATTGACTTAAAGCGCTTTTTTAGATGTACATGGCCTGCTCAATTAAAATGATCTTTTCTATACTTGTAAGTTTATAACTATAAATAGACTAGTCTTTTAGAATTTCCCTAGGGGTTATTAATTAGCTCTTTCTCTTATGTAAGTCACAACAGTATTTATTTTAATACTTTAAGCTACTCTGAGTACCTTTTTGTTAGTTAACAATATAGACTTATAACCAATAGGAGAAAGGGAAGGAGAGGAGCTGTAGATTGTTGGATGGAATCTTTATTCATTTTTTCTTCATTATTAAATCTATTATTTTTACCTTACATAAAAGACCTTTTTTCTCTTTAGCTCGTCTTTGGAGAAAAATCAACCTTTGAGAATCCTTTATCTTAAATTGATCCCAAGTTCATCAAATATAATAAAAAGGTGACATTTTGAGGGTAGATAGTGAGTTACTCATAATCATATTAATTTACTACATGTCTTTAAAATCTCCCTAGTGTATTTTTGGAAAGAGACAGAGAAAGAAAAGAAAGAGAAAAGACAGGATCCTAGTTAGGTCCCCAAGACCAGGCTGCCCGAGCCTCCTATGGCAAACCGGGTCCCTCTGGGTGGGAGTGCCCGAACCAGGCTCCCAACGGCACAGCAGCAGGGCTCCCAAACCGGGGATCCGGCGGCGCCTGCGGCTCCTGGCCTTTGAACCAACATCAGGCTGCATGAGCCACCTGCTTCAAAACAAGGTCACACCACAGGCATGCCTCACACCGGGGTCGGCTGCGTGTGTGGCCCATCCCGTTTCTGGAATCAGAACTGCCAGAGGGAGTAGCTCATGCCTGGAACAAGCATCCTTTTTCCTGGAACGTGGATGTTATCAACATGTCAGGGATCTAGGAAAAGAAGTAGTACTCATCTGCTGAACTTTACTAAGAAAAACTTGTACCAAAGATCTTTGTATCTAGGAACCTGTTACAAAGATGCTTATGAGGAACTTCACTGAGAATTTAAAGTCCAGAGTGTGCCTCCTGACGCCTCGTCCCATTTCTGGCCAGAGAGAGCAAGTGACTCTTGTCTTCAGTGCTTTTATGTATATGTACTCATTTTCTAAGGACTTGGGAGCCTTTAACTGTTACGGCTGCTAAGAGAGAGGAAGAAGGAGAAAGAGAGGAACAGGGAGAGGGGAGGGAGAAGGGGATGGAGAGGGAGAGTTATGCTTCAGAGGGCCAAGAGAGTGGGGGGAAATGAGGATGAAGAAAGAAAAGAATGGAATAAAAAGCCGTTTGCCTGGACATCTTAAACAAGGTCTCCATCTTGACATCTCTTTGTAGTTCCCTTCATGGTTGCCAAACAAATGTCCCTGTGTTGGGTCTGTGGTTCCTGTGGCTGGAATAAAGAATTTCACCCTTTTAAGATAAGTTTGCAGGCTTGCTGACACTTGAATTTTTAGGATGCATCAGTAAGAGAGACATTGAGAAGGTTTATTACAGATAGAGATATAGGATGTACTAAAAACGTATAGGGGAGTGAGGGTGCTCAGAGAAATGCAACCAGTTACAAGCAGGGGCAGGGCACATTTGGTTCAGGCGGGTCCTCAAGGTAGGTACTCTATCTATGATGCATATGCTCACTGTCAGTACACTGCAAGCCATTTATATGTGTTCTGAGGTGCAATATAATGTCGCCAGTACACCTGCTCTCCCGGCTGAGGGAAAGGACAATTTGTCACAGAGGGAGAGGGGAGTCACCGGCTAGGGTAATGTCTAGAAGCACGAAAAAGAAGCTTATCTTGAAGCTATAGCTTTTTTTTTAAAATGCAAACTTAAAAATCTCAGTTTCTGCATCTGTTTTCCACCTCTTTTTTTTATTTCTTTTATCCCATTTCACTGTGGTCTATAGGGTCTGTCTCAAACCTACCTACAGTGTCATCCCTAAACCAATTTCTTGCCGGACACTTGTTTACTACTATTCCACCCCTGGTCTAGTGTTTATTCTCCACAATCACTAATCCCTTTTACACTGACCGTTACCTTTGGCAGAAGTGCTCACTCTCTAGTTCTCCGTCGGTCAGAAGCAGCCCGTTTTTTATCTTCTCAGTCTAGCCATCCCTGATCATCTCTTCTAAAGATGATCTGCCGGATATTCCTCATCTCAATAATTCATTTTCTTTATATCACGTTTTGAAACTAGATACCATTATTTCTTGATGGTATATGTGGTGGATTAACTAATGGCCAACTTGGATCACCCAGCTGAGCTGACTCAGTGTGGTTCTGGGTGTGGATGATCCACCTGAGGATTGTTGCCAACACTGTAAAAGGAGAACTGGAGGAGAAGATGGTGTTGATGATTCTCCACAAGAAGCTTGTCGTGCTGACTTTCCTGATCTGAGCTCAGCTGTTCTCATCATGGGAGGAATTCGGGTCCTTCTATCACTGAAGATGACTGCACATCTCTTTGAGGGAGCTCTGTTCCTTATCTTGTGCGTTGCTTCCTGTCTCCGGTGCAGATCCCTCAGCCTGCTGGCACAGATCATCCTGCTGGCACAGACTTTCTAGGTTCCATCACTGACCTTTGTGCCTTCCCAATGCAGATCCTTGATACAGACTTGCATGAGACATCATCATGGGCTCTAAACCTCTAGCTGGACCTGTGAAGGACACTGTTATGGGATCCAAGCCCTTGGCTGGCTTCTTTGGGTCTCTTGTGTGTACACAGATCTCCCATACTTTTCTGCATTTGACTCTTTGAGTGAATATTGTAAAATAATCCTATAAATTATGTGTCTTGTATTGATTTTATTCCCTTGTAGACTCTGACTACAACAGTACATCTTAGGGCCAGCAAAATTTTTCAAAAAGGACCAAGTAATGAATATTGTAGATTTTATGGTTCTTATGGTGACTATCACAGTGACTCAGCTCTGCCACAGCTGTGTGAAAGAGGGTGTAAATGATGCATATGACAATGATAGTACTCTGCTCACAGGCAGCAAGTGGGATACAACTCACAGCCTAGCAGAGTGATGACGAGCCTTTTAGAGATTTCAATGTTAACTAACAGTCAGCTGCAGCATGCAGGCCGTAGGTTCGCCGCCACTGGCTAGAGCTTGCCGCTCTGACCTGTGTCCCATTCCTCTCTAGTCTAGGAGATGAAGAGATCATTTAGACTTTAGCACCCTCTGCTGCATTTCCAGTTCTTAGAGAATTGGCTGAGCAATAGTGATGGTCAATACTTGCTGAATCAGTAATTATTATAGGCTTCAGGAGGCTTGATTTTTTAGAATTTGATCATGTGTGCACGTGTGTGCGTGTACATGTGTATGTGTGTGTGTGTGTGTGTGTGTTACTGGAAACTGAACCCAGGGCCTTGTACATGCTAGACAAGTGCTCTACCATTGAAATACATCCTGAGCAAGCATCTATTTTTCAAACGATGGTAAGGGCTTTTATTTCTAGATTCTCTTCCTTTAACAATTTGTGATGCTATAAATATTTGAGAATATTTCCTTACCTTCCTACATTGGGAATACTTTGAATAACATTGGATATCCTATTCTTGAGAATTTCAGTAGAATTCAGATTAACTACATGGAGTACCATCTTTTTGATTATAGATTTTTTACAAATGTTTTTATGTTCTGAATTTTCCAATTCTTCTGAGGGTAAGAACTAAAGTTTGTTTAATAGAAAAGCTTCCCTTATACCAGGTTTTCAAAGTTATTTCTACAAAGTAATATATAATATAGTTATGATAGATTTTATTTTTTTTTATTTGAAAGAGAATAAAACAAAAGGGGACAGTACAGAGCAGATCAGAACAGGACAACATAGGCTACACAGTACTTTACATTAAGTCAACTGGACATCAACAGTAGCTAACACCATATCTCTTACTCTGCTATAGTTGAGCATAGTTTCAAATACAATAATATCAAACATAACACAATAGTATAAAGCCAT
>PVJX010014663.1:0-44342 GCA_004027295.1 Dolichotis patagonum | reverse complement strand
TGACAATCACCATGCCTAAATGATTCAAATAATTTAATATGCTACTAAATAATTCAAAGTAAGTGCAATAAGAACTCCCTCTAGCTCTACTATTTTATAACTGCCCCTCCAAAAATGCAGTAATCCTTTCCACAAAGGGTCAAAATATTTTCAACATGGTGAGCTCCTTTTTAAAATCTAATCTCAATCAAAACAGTTATTCCATTAAAGTATGATCTTCTTTTTATTATTCTATTTGCTTCAAAATGATTTGATGACAACATTTTCTTTTCAGAGAATTTCTAACACTGCAGTGAAAGTTTGGCATGTAGGCTAATGATGATTCATTATGCTTTGTTACTAAATTGAATGTTTCTTGTTACTGTTGTAGCTTTCTTTCTATGCTAATATGAGCTATTCACTATTCAGTAGGCTGTTTGATAAAATGAATTCAATTTAATGATTAGTTAGTAAATAATCTATCTGTGAGACTAAGACATTTTGTATGCTTCTTTGTACTCTTAACAATGTAAGTTAAAGATGGCAAACTTTAAAAAAATTACCCTTTAAAAAGTACAATTCATGTACTTTTAAAACAGGATGCTATGTTTGACATGACTGTATTTTCTTCATTTTAAGGGTTTATTTTACTTTCAATTTGAGGCAAAAATGCTTAAGTCTTGCCTCAAGAAAAGAACTAAGTGTATTGGTGGACTCTTAGAAATGTACAAAAAAAGTAACTAGTTGATTAAAAAAATGTTTTTTACCATACTCATTTTTTATTAGTATGACTAGCCTCAAACAGAATATTGTAGAGTGAATGTAGATAATAAGAAATCAGGAAACAAATCTTTTAATGGAGGAGACCAAGAAACGGAGGGAATAGGGAAGGAAAGAGATAGGGACTTAAAATAATTAACATATTAAGTATATGTATAAACTCCCCATGATGAATGCAATCTGATGTCCTGCAAACACATAATAATAAAGTAATAGAAAAAATAGACATTTATTTCTTTCAGGTTTGGATGCTGGCAAGTTGAATATGCAGGAACCTGGAGCATCTGTCTAGTGAGAGCTCTCTTTGTTCATAGGCAGCCTTCTTTTCACTTTTACAAAATGAATCTCAGAGAGTTTTCTCACTTATTTTCCTCCCCAGGTTTCTAAGGTTCCTTTAAAGAGTCAGTAATTTCATTCCCGATGGCTTCATTATGAGCTAATTACCTCCTAAAGTCTTTACCTCCTGATATTACTCACTGAGGTTCAGGTTTGACATAATATTTTAGGGAGACAAATTAAGTTCTTTGCAATACATTTCAGGATCCATAAATTTTTGAATATGCACATATTAACAACAACTATATAACTGCTCATTCGTTCTTAATTTGTTCATTATACATGTGACCTTACTAAAATCTGTAGTCGTATAGTCAAAATCCAGGTTATTCGTGAAAAAATACCACTGTGATATTTTTTAAGTCTTATTACAGTAATCAGGTAGTCGAGTCAGTATTTAAACCTTGGGAGTTTGACTGAATAGTCTGTATACTTAATCAACACACCAGATTGAATCTACAAACTAAGAAGGACAAGTAGACATTATAAAACATCCAGGTGTGGACTTTGCAGTTGCTTCCTTTATGGTAAAACTCCAAATTCTTAAAAGTCTTTTTTTGCCCTTGCTACAGAATATAGATACAGAATAAATCTATCCACAATAACCATGCCACAGATTATATAATGGGCTGCCTTGAAATTTTCTCTGCCAGATTAATTAGTCAAATGCCTTAATATCAGTCTCTAGCAAAGTCTCAATATGTAAGTAATATGTAGAAAATTCCCTGTCCTAGTATAACACACCTGTGGTGGGCTCTATCATAACCACCAATGGAGACCTTTTTCCCAGTTGAAACCTCCTGAATCTGGCCTTTACTGTGGATTTCCCATCAGTGTTCTAGTCTCCTGAATTCCTACCAGAATCCTCATGTTCAGCTGATAGCATTTTAGAACTTCTCTAACTAATATCTCCAAACAGTTTTAAATTTCTCCCACAAGCCAGCTCCAAAGGCTTCCAAACCACATGATCATATAAGTCACAGCAAAGACTTTATTGTTCTCTCATAACAATATTTGGCTTTTTCGCTTTTCTCATCACTGAGACATGGAACATGACAATCACAGTTTAGAGGCAGATAGAATTATTTTGGTTCTCAATTCCAATCTGGAAGGTAAGATAATGCATTTTAATATGTCAAGTTGACTTGTATAAGAACCACCAGCAGATTAGTAAATCTCTGGGTGAGTCTCTACGTGATTGACACGTAGGCTACAGACTCAGAGGGGAAGATCTATTTCAATGTGAGTGATCCTTACAATATGCTTTAGCCTGGATGGAATTAAAAGGGGAAAAAGAGAAGAAAGGCTTCCCTTTTTCAGGAGGAGCTCCCTTTCTTTCTATTACTCTTGGACTTTGGACTGCAGTTCTTTCCAGTATTATGGGTAAATACTTCATTGCTCCTAAGCAGACTTTTCTGCTTTGCAAGACAGACTTGAGCTAGTGACACTTCCGTGAGGTTCCAGCTTTACAAACTTTGACTATTGGATCTTCCGGTCCAGTTATGTGCAGGTGGTCATTTTGGAATTTTTCCATCCCTGATCCCCAAACTGCCATTGGGACACTCACTTCTGCCCTGTAAATCTACGTCACAAACCCCTTGTGTAATCATACATTTATTTTATCTAGTCTGTATATTTATAGATCTCAAACTGGCTCCAAGGCAGAAGCAGCATTGTGGAAGGATAGGCACATGTCTTAGCATCTAGGAAGCAGTGCAAGATGGGAGAAAGCAGGGAGGGAGATATACTCTTCCAGGCTGTGCTTGTAATAACCTGCCTGCTCTGACCAGGCTTCAGCTCCTAAAAACATGTCAGTTACAGCATCCCAATAATCTAATTGCCTTTCAGATACCCTACTTCTGAACAGATGGGGCTACAGTGTGGTCATGCCAGATCTAAATGATAGCAGTTACACTTTATATCTTCAAGCATTTTCTATGATATGTAACTTGCAACAAATGGCATGATTTTGACTACATTACATAAAAGTGAAAAATATTCTGACATGCTGTAATGTTTAGAATTAAAACAAAATTATTTTCTACATATTTATATATAAGTATCTCAGATTGTAAAAATTAATTTATTTTTCATTATTCTTTAATGTCAAAGATAATAGGTTATGATGATTCTAATTTCTTTACAACTATTAAACACAAAACATGAATAAAGCCCATTTAGATTTTATATTAGTCAGCTCCAGCTGCCATAGCAAAATACCAGAAAACAGATCTCTTAAATGACAGAAATTTATGTGTTAGCAGCACTCAAGCCTGGAAGTTCAAGTTCAGGTTGCCAGAATATTTTCGTTTTCATGAGAACTATCTTCCTGGCTTAAGGATCAATCCCTTCTCATTGTGCCCTTAAGTGAGAAAGAAAGAAAGAAAGAAAGAAAGAAAGAAAGAAAGAAAGAAAGAAAGAAAGAAAGAAAGAAAGAAAGAAAGAGGAAAGAAAGAAGAAAAGAAAGGAAAGAAAGAAAAAAAGAAGGAAAGAAAGGAAAGAAAGAAAGAAAGAAAGAGAAAGAAAGAAAGAAAGAAAGAAAGAAAGAAAGAAAGAAAGAAAGAAAGAAGAAAGAAAGAAAGAAAGAAAACTCCCTAGAATACTTCTTGTAAATAAATTAATCTCATTGTGTCTCCACCTCATGGGTTCTGCTTACTCAAAAACACTGTATCCAAATCACACAGCAGGTGGGCTTGAAGGATGAATTATGGCAAAATCAGTGATTCAGTATGTAATAAATCTCTACATATCAGGATTTCTTTATATTTTCATGTGTGGAATAAAATTTTAGAGATTACCCAATCATAGTCAGGAGGTCATCTCTCTTTAAACAATCTCCAATCCTATTGATATTGTTAATAAACATGTGGGAAACTTAATGAATCATAGACCTTCTCTGTTACTGTTGATATTTCCTTATTTCCCTGCGCATTTATTCATACCACAAAGGACCTAAACCCGAACCCTGTTTTAATTTGCCTTCATAACTTTTATTTCTTATCTGATAACATCATAAGTGTTTTCATAATTACAGAAAATGTATTCATTTTATCCCCTAAATAAATGGAAATTAAATTATTTGAAAACAATTATTCAATTGCATTTCCATTTTAATAATGTCAACAATTATGACACAAATGCACTTTGAAGACCAGACACACACAACATTGCTATAATTTATTGTTATGGAAGAAAAGACTTTTTTAAACAAATAAGATCTGCCTTTTCTTTTTATCATTTTCTAAGTTGTTCTTGCAAAATGACAAGTGAAATGAAAGACTAAAGCAATTACCCACATCATTCATATTAAATAGACTCTCATTAAATAACAGCAGATGGTATGTGCAGAAAGAGTCGCTTGAAGGCTGCATTCCTCATCTACAACATATAAAAAAAGATTGTTTTGGAATGCAATTATTTTAAGAAGCTACAATTCCTCTGAGAGATCAGTTTGTTTGAAATGGTAAATTAAACATATAGCTTAAATTTGCTTTCTCTTTTAAAGTAATACAATATATACTTGCATCAACTTTGTGAGGTATACTACAATGAGTAGAGCTCTCCAGCATTCACAAAACAATGCTTCAAATTCCTATGAATATGATAAACTTAATTAATAAATTATGACCTGCAGGAGAAAATTAAGGTTAGTTACTAAGTAAAAAAGCATGGATGTATGTATGCATGTGACTCAAACTTTCATTTTGTTTAGGTGATAGAACATGCCTTGAGGCTAACCTTGGCCTCTTTGGTTGGCTTGAATTTACAGAGAAACTGGTCAGAACTTGTCTATCATATTGTCCAGCTGTAACACCGCAGGTAAATGGGGAAATGTGGGTTGTAAAAGGTGTCAGCATTTAAACTGGAAATGTGATTCAGATTCTCTGGTGCAGTAAACTTGTAATGATGTCAATTGTTTTGTACATTTTAGAGATACATTATGAGACTTTATAATCTTCACACATTTTGTATACTCAATTTAGGAATAATGCCAATAAAATGGTTATAAACATCTACACAGATTTTAAACTTGGTATGACTGCAATATTTTAGAATTAAATGGCAGACATAAAGATAGATTTTAATGTTTCAAATTTGCAATACACATGTAATATTTCTTTTTAAAATTTTATTTTAAAAAGGATGAAACAGAATGAAACCAATCAAAACAAACCAGTGTAAGAGATACAGAGCTTCAAAACATTACAGAATCAACAACAGTTACCATAATGCCTTTTGATGTCTTCAAAATAGCTGCTGATAACTTGGGACATAGTAAAAATCAAATGAAACAACATAGAATAAAAATAAAAACAAAACAATGAATGCAATAACGAATTTCAAAACAAGCCAATAGTAATCCAAAATTGCTGCCATATCTTGCTATCTTTGAAATAGCTGTTCCTGCCATCAAATTTAGCATAACACATGTAGTATTTCATACTGTATAAATCATAAGCATTTGATACTTAATAAATTGAATACTAACAAGATATGTAATAATTACATTGAAAAGGTAGTTTTAATGAGGACCAGATTATGATTATAAATTAAAAGGGATCAAAATTCATTGTATACGATACAATGTCTGTTAAATGATTTTCTATGTACATAGTATTGTGTATCTGTATTTCTGTAGAAAAAGTGTACTTGTATTAATACTAAGTACTCCAGTAGGTTAGATGATGATTTTTATTTTTAGTGTACTTTTTTAGTTTAATAAATAAAAATATTTAAGTTGAGTAAAGTAGAAAAATGTTTTCTCTAAAAATATATCACAATAACACTATTGAATCATATCTTAATAATTATTACTGAATATTAGTAAATAGTTTAAGTCAAATCTAAATATAAACATGTACAGGAAAAAAGTTAATCAAAATTAGTGCATAGAATATTAGTGATTCTATTTTCAATTTATATGTCTTCCACTTATTAATATTGTTAGATTGTAAATAAGTAGATCATGATCATACAAAGATTTTATATTTCTAGAGAGAAACTTCGTCTTGAACAGAGAAATAAGAGAATGTGAAGCTAACAGAAATTTCTTCAAGATAGTTCTTTTGTTTATATGAATGAGAATATCACTCAATTAAATGAAGGTTTTTGAAAAAAATGAGAAATATAGTTTTAACTATACGTTTCCAAAACCCTCAATTTCTAATTGGCACTATGATTCCTGTTATTCTTATTTATTTATTTATTTATTTATGTTGTGTCTGCAGGTTATACTCATATGAGTCATTATTCTTGATTCTGGACTTTTTGGGGTTTTTTGTTTGTCTTCTCTTTTGTTATTTTCTTATTCATTATATTACTATGAAAAACTCCTATTTTTGTCACTGTCATAAATATATAGTATACATATTAGGAAGTTAATATTGTTGAGCAACAGAAAATAATGGCAAACTTGTTACTCACTTGTTTGAAACTCCCATTATTATAGGAAGAGTGATTCTAGATACATGAGTAAGTATAATCCTGAGACACATTTGTGTCTCAGGTTCCTCATCAAAAATACAAAGTTTATATCTGTTATACCTTAAGAATGAATATTTACAACCTGATAAAGTCCTCATGAACATAATTTTGTTAGGAATTTAAGTTAAAAAGATTGCAGATTACACATTCATTTGATAAATATTATGAGAGTTTACATTATGCTGTGCTTTCTTTGGATTCCTGCAGATACAGCAGTGAGGAACACTCATGGGTACTATACATTAAACTACCATCTTAATATGCTATAGGTAACAAGTAAGTAAGATCACATCTTGTATTAAATGTTGAGAAAGTACTTTTCAAGTTTACCTGTAACTCATGGATATAAAATTCAAGCTACTAATGAAAATCTGTGTCAAGTGACTATATTTGGTTGAAAATTCTGATATTACTTATTCAGAGTTCTCACAGAAATAAGCAAACAAATGATGTTAATCAGTTTCCCCATTGTTGAGCCACAATACCCAAACCCATAAATTAAAGGAGAAATTTAATTTGACTTGTGGTTTCAAGGATTTCTGTCCAAGCCAAGATACTTCCAAGGCAGAAACATCATAACACAAGGCATGGTGCATCAAACAAAGATTCTTATTTCATCATGGTCAGCAATCAGAGTAGAGGAACAGTGACAGACAGGAAGTCCAGGGCGACCAGATAAAGTACCCAAGGCCATGTCTCCATGAGTTACCAAAAGCAGCCAAAATTGTACTTGTCTAATGTCTTAGGTGGTTCCCAAGTTGAAAAGCAATCTTAAACATCAGTTCCATCTTTTTCAAATGTGACCCCCACTAAGAATCTCCTAAATGGCATTTAATTTCCAAGCAAACAAAGAAACAAGTCAATACTTTGACCTAATATGGAATATGGTATATAATTTAAAAAATGGAGTCATTAGTTCCGTAAGTCTCAAAATTCCCAGCATTTCTCAGAAAGTACAAGGCATAGAGTCTTTTGAGACCCAAGATAAACTTTTGTCTCTAAAACTGTTCACTGCTTGACCTCCCATGAGTACTTGAAGTCTAAGTGGAAATTTCACATATGACACAGCTCTTGGATTCTCTAAGTTAGTATACCCAGCCTCAAGTAGACATTAAAGTCAGGGGAAGCACTAGCTTCTAGGGGAAGCACTAGCTTCTCAGGGAAGCACTAGTTAGGCCCCATTGGACCATGGATTTTAAGGCCCCCTTAGTACTTACTGTGAAATGAATCCTGGGAAATAAATTCTGTGTGAGGTCTTTCTCAAGCAGAGGTCTCAGGGAAAGTCTTCTTAAAAGAAAGTTAATATATTAGAGACTTTGATTGTTGGGGTGTGGCTGATTCCCAAGATGCTTTCAAGGCATCTTAACTTTTGTTCCTCTACAAAATAATTGGCTTCTTTTAGTGGTGCTCAGCTCTTCCACAACCAAACTTCCTTTGGCTCCAATGTACTTGCTTCCCTTCTGGTAAAAATTTGCATTTCAAAATTTTCTATTCTGCTCTTCCCCACATTTATCACTATAACTCTTATCACTAAAAAGCATCCCACAGTAGTATCCATGACACAGGCAGAATTTTGGGCTTCCTTGAAATTTTCTTTGCCATATCAATTAGTCCACTGCCTTTCATACCAGATTTCAACAAAGTCAGGACATAGGCAAAATAGAGACGATGACATTTTCACCAGAGTATAAGATACATGGCTTCTATTCTAATCTATGAAGAAAGAAACCTTTTAAGCCTGTTCTTTAATGTCGCCATTTTTAGTACCATCTTGGTGTTCTGAGTCTGAATAGAATTGCCCATCTAACTTTCCATACAGCATTGTAGGCTTCTGTAGGCACATCTCTTAAATCTTTGCAAACTTCTGCAGACCAGTTTCAAATGGTCCTGAGCTGAATGATCAGACACATTTACAGAAATAACCCCACTTCATGAAAATCACGATCCCTGTTTCACAGTGCCGGGTACTTGCACTAAGGAGGAGTGGTTTAGTTTGACTCACATTTTGAATGGGGCCAGTCTGTGGTTGCCTGTCTTCAAGGTGGAAATAACAGGGCAGAAATTGTTGTAGGTAAAGATGCTTAGTTCATGATGGCTAAGAAGCACAGTTACGGAACTCTGTTCCACAGGAAGT
The DNA here is from genome assembly GCA_004027295.1 of Dolichotis patagonum. Taxonomy (NCBI): domain Eukaryota; kingdom Metazoa; phylum Chordata; class Mammalia; order Rodentia; family Caviidae; genus Dolichotis; species Dolichotis patagonum. The sequence continues at coordinate 35,629 of PVJX010014663.1, read as the reverse complement.
TCCCAGGAACCAATTCCATTACTCAAAATCTTGCATTCAAGACCCACTCAGACATATTCAGAAGTATGATTGATTTATCCACTAAGTGGCTTTCAAACCACTTAAGTTAACAACTTAACTAACACACACACAAATTTTATATAACCCCATTTCCAGTATTCTCACACTATTCACAATTAAAAATAAAGTGTGCCCTGAGAACTTTCTCGGTACACATTTTCTTTAATCAGTATTGGGGATCAAACTCACAACCACATGCTTGCAAGGTAGGCACTTATGCCACTGAACTAAATCCCCTGGTCCTCAGAGCTTTCTTTAAAAGATATGTAAAGTGCAGGAATTTTCACTGAAATTAATACAGAAGTGAATTTTCTAGCTTAATTTCTTTTGATATCACTCTAAAGGGAACAACCCTAAAGTATATATATAAATTAAATCAAAAACCCTTTAAGTACTGAGAGTACCATTTTATTGGATCAACAGAGGACTTGAAATCTTTTGTTGTTGTTAATATATACATAAAAATATAGAAACTCATTGGAATATCTGTATGCCAAATTTTCTCTAACAAACTGGAATATATATCAACATTAATGCTACATTAATGCACAACAAATATAAATAATGGATATAAAGACTACTCTTCTTATAATGTGTAAGTTGTCTTGTTACTTGCTCCTTACTGTTGTACATACTAATTTCAGTCTAATCCATTTTAATGTCTGTATGTGAAACATATTCTTTAGCATGGATAAAGAAATTGTCTAGCTTTGTCTTCTTCAGAAAACCTCTGTTAAAATTGTTTTATACACTGCTTAAGTGGATACACTTGCACATTACACTTTCTAACAAATATAATGATTCCTTATTACATCCATCTAATAAACACGAATCATACTAATTTATGTTTAAATTACCTGCCTGTGTCCCTTCTGCAAATTTCAGAACAGTATCTTTATAGAGAGAGCATATTGTTGGCTTTAGTAATAGAATAAAAATTGCAGGCAGAGACCAAGTCATGGAGTGTACATTCCTGAGGAAAAGACAGAAAGCTTGGAAATGTCAGAAATTATGTAAAATTAGGTGAGAAGGACTCTAATGGTAAAAGAAAAAGGCAGAAAGAAAATGCATGAATATGAGTGGTGATTATACAGGGCGAATCATTGATTTCCTATTTAAAGCAGACATTTGAATAAAATATTGTGTATTACTAATACTGCTATTTTTAATTTGATTCTGAAAACATACAGCAGGTAATCTGGACAAGAAACCCTAGAAATTTGCTTCACAATATATTTGTTAGTGTAATGTATTCTATGCTTCTTGCCTCTACCTTTTTAAGAAGTGGGAATCTTGTTTTTCAGTAATGGAACAAGTACTTCATGGATGAGAAGTAAACAAAAGGGATTTTTACCTACTTGTAAAGGAAGACAGGGAAATGCCCCTTCCAGAAAGGGTTTCTTCTTTTTTTTTTATTTGAAAGAGAATAAAACAAAAGGGGACAGTACAGAGCAGATCAGAACAGGACAACATAGGCAACACAGTACTTTACATTAAGTCAACTGGACATCAACAGTAGCTAGGTTTCTTCTTTACTACAACTCTTAAATTAGTGTAAATAAAATCTCTCTAAGAATCAAGTAGCCTTAGAACTCTTGGCTCTCACAACCTAGACATGTCTCCAATTTCTAAGGCTTCATATCTCCTGAATCTACGCACCTGCAAGATAGCATCCTGGCGTCTAAAAGTCCTGTGGGTCAAATTGGGTACCTAATTCAGGCTAAAAAGTGTCCTCTTAAAGAGACAAGAAAATCTTCATGCTGCATTTGGATCAAAGAAGAAAAATGGACAGATCCAGCTCTCAGGGTGTGTGATGTAGGAGGCTTCTAGTTTCTTTATGGCACTGCTTAGAATCTATGACAGTTCTATTTCCTAAACAAAACACAGACAGGTATGTGTGGAAAAGGCATGTCAAGCTTGAGGGGAAGGTCTGAGGCAGAAGTTCTATATCTGGGGTACTCAGTAATGAATTTATTTATTTTACTTCAAGCTGACATTGACCAATTAAGTCCAGTTGCTGTGATTATTTAATTGTCAGTGTTTCTCACAAAATAGTACATTTTTCAAACAAAAAAATCAATACAGTACCAGAAAAGATCTAAAATCTGTCAGTTCATGTTAAATACTGCATAAGGACTTAAAATTTTGAAAATATAGTGATTCAATGATTTGGACGGTTTGTTAAACTAATACCAAATTTGGGAAGAAATGTAATTTGTGATATTCTGGGTGGACAATAAGGGCACTGCTTTCAACCCCATGAGGTAGTCTGTAGGATGGCAGAGGGTAAGGCCAGTGAGGGCTGGGTGTCTTCTAGTCATTGTCCCTGAGAAGTACTGCAAAAGGCCTCAAAAGGCCTTCATGTAAGAAGAATAGAGATGACCTTATATCAAGCTCCATTTATCACTCTATTTATTGGTAGCTCTTATGTTCATGGCCTGCAGGTTAGCCAACAAGCAAGGAAGTGATTAATAAGAATAAACAAGCAAAACAACCGAGGTTCCAACCTGGATTACTTTGAGGTCCAGTTACAAGAAGATTGATAGAAAAAGTCACCATATCTCAATATAATCTGTTGCAAAAAAAAAATCAGTTTTTATATTAAAGTAAGAAAAACTGAATTACTAAAATACTCTTAGTATCCTTTGCATAATTTATAATGAAAGTCACATATTCCTTTCTAGTAGTTTAGAAATGAGGGAAGATAGATTTAGTTGAGCACAGCTTAATAATCAACCTTTTAAAAATTCTCACCCTTAATTTTAATAAAATTGTATTTACTTGCTCAAAATGAATTTCTTTGAATTTCTCATTCCCCTCCACTTAAGTACTAGGGAAAAAAGTAGTTTTCTTCCAAAACTTTTCCATTACTGTTAAAATATCCTTTCTGTTTTTGCAGTAATATTCTTACAATGAGAGCCTCCTTATCTGTTTCACTTAGCTGTTGTAATTTTTCCCCTATAAACCAGAAAATGACCAGTTCAATTGGAGACACATTTTTAATACTGTATTCAAATACAAATGCAATAGACTGGACAGTTGCCCATGTACCCTTCTGAGTAGTGGGACATGTTGAAGGCATAAGATCTTGGTCAAGGCATCAATGTGCTCTCTTGAAAGAACTTCATTTACTGTCTTCTGTTGTATGGTCCTTATTTGGAAAATGATGAGGCCAGTGAAAGTAATTTGTTTGGAAGACTACTGAGATTTTAGAGATTTTCAAAATTCTGTAACAGGGAAATGATAACAGTAACAACATATTATTACTAGTATAGTTGCTAGTGAATTCTGTTAAAGAAATGATGGAAAAATATGGCCTTTGTTACAAAGTTCTACTAATAATAGGTCATTTACACAGCAGAAAAGACCATGACTTTACTCCGAACTTTTTGATTCTCTCATGTGGAAGAGTTTACACAAGAAATTTGATTTTACAATTCCAACTTTGGAGACTAAATCATGCTACACTATGTGTGTAGAAATGAGTATTCATGGATTATTGCACAGTTCTGGATAAATTTTGATTGACACCAACAAAAATATAACTAACCCAAAAGATAGCAGAACGAAGTACAGATTCTTGAAGAACTAGCATTGCATAATACACATTTTCTTTCTCAAATAAATAAATAAATGCAAGCTTTCTAAGGAAGTGATAAAATGTATATTTTTCTTCCATGATACAAGAATCTTTTCACAGAACATATAAAGATTAAGAAATAAAACTAAAGACTAGCAGCATCCATAGTAACATGCCATCTTGAATTTTTCTGATCTCCCCTTTGACCTAGAGATTTTTAAACCTCTCTGTTTTAGCAAAAGGAAAATGTCTTACAAAAACAATATTTTGATAATTTTAGCAGTTTAATTTTTATGCTATCCTTTATGGTAATAAATGTGTTTAATTATGCATTTAAAGATTTAAGGAATTTTCTTATGAGTATAAGTGAATGCAAAATCTCTTTTTTGTAGCAACTGGAAGTTAAATATAAGGATCTTAAATCACTGTGAATGAAATGGGGCATCAGGGAATTTCACCAGATTGTACAAACAAATAAAAGCTGGATTTAAGTGTTGAAAACTCCTAAAGCCAAAAGGATGCCAATGCACTCTTCTCTCAACTGCATTTCCATTTGCCAACTTAGAATTAACAAGCTTTAAATATAACCTGAAACAGAGCCAGAGAGTCTGCAGTATATCCGCTCCCAATGATCTTTTTAGGGGAAAAGAAGAGACTTCTGAAACAAAACTCTACTCCATCCTAAAATTGGCAATAAATTCTATGTTGCTATTATGTTATTAATGTTTCTAAATCTCAACATTTCAAGACATATGCATTGGAAAATATTGCAAATAAATCACATATATCCTAAGGATATTTTTAAATTCACTTTAAGCAATAATATATTAATAACAACCCTGACAAGCAGCACTTATTGAAACAAAACTCAAATACAAAGTAAAATATTCCTTCTAAACAATGAACTAAACTGTTATTTTAGGTATTGTGTACTTAATATATATGTGTTATAAAATATTTGTTACTTTGTAGTTGTTGATACAATGGATATCAATGTTTTTAACCCTTCGAAACACTTCCAGTAGATATTTGTTAGCATTGAAGACATATTTTATTGTCACAGTAGGAAAGGAATAAAATGCTAATGGTACACAGTGAGTGGATAACAAAGATGTGATGAATTGTCCTACAATGTACGAGACAGTCATTCATAAGAAATATTATCACAACCTGAATTATGACAAGTTAACAAACTCTATCTATCTATCTATCTATCTATCTATCTAATGTGTTATATAGACAGAATATTTAGCACAAAAATGTATAGACAAAATGTGATAAAAATATGGAAAAGGCTCCAGTTAAAAGTACTACTGTATTATAAATATATACTATGGGCATAGTTTCATGTTAATCTTCCAAAACTACTTCTTGATTTTCAAAGTTGTTTTAATGATTTCAAGTCTTTCAGATTTTCATAGAAAATTATCTTGAAGTGTTTTATATTAAAATATTTCTTGAAATTTTTAATTTCTCTGTAATGTCTTCTAGCTTTCTGTACATAAATAAATTATTGGTGAGATTTATTACTCTTCTATTTTACTACTTTTGTAACTGATGTGTTTTATTTTCATTTGTAACCGTAAAGTGGAAGTATGGTTGCTTTCCAATAAACTATACCTCTTGAATCACACTTATCCCACCTTTCTTGCCACTTTTGAATCAGTACTTGAAGCCTTCTTTTTTTTGTTTGTTTATTTGTTTTTTGTTTTTTTGCACCTGGAATCAAACTCACGACTGCACACTACGCTCGCCAGCAGCACCAGGCAGGTGCTTATGCCACTGAGCTAAATCCCTGGCCCTTTGAAGTCTTCTTTTATGAGTGCCTGGAGTTGTTCCATTGTGGCTGTCTGGATGTCTCAAATGTATTCATAATTTATTTTTTACAATGTTGTGGCATTTTTATTGGGATTGAGTTAAATTTACAAACTAATGCTAAAGGACTTAATGTCTTTGTTATGTTGAAAGATTTTATCCTTCTCCAAAAAACTATTAACATTTGTGTCACTTTCATGCAGGAGAACTTACAATTTTTCCTGTATAAATGCTGCATGATTCCTTTAAATTTACTTCAGAGTAGTCTATATTTTGTTGCTGTTGTTGATTTTATTTTATATTTTTATTTAAAAAAGAGAAAAGTCAGAAAAGAAGAACAAAGAGCAAAAGGCATAAACAACAGCAAACACGAAACAATAACAATGTAGGTTTTGAAAACATAATGAAAGAAATTCAACAATGGCTGTTATATTGCATACCATTCTCTTTTTTTTTCAAAGAAAGAAAGAAAATTAAAGAAAATAGAAAAGTAGAAGAGTAGAATACCGAATTTGAAAAAAGAATTCTCATCATAGAATTACTAGTTGATGCATTACGTGTTGTCATCTTAATAAATAGTTGCCAAAGTGGCAAAATCAAAGCATAAATAGTGGCTAGACACTCAAACATTGACAGGGAAAATCCTTCTGCTCAGTGGTCCAACAGAAATTCACTAATATGCTCATCTATCTTACACATTATACAGAACGTTATGCTCTTTTAATTTGGGGGGGGGGGGGTTTAGCTCTTTTTTTAAAAATCAGTACCAGGGATCAAACTCACGACCACATGCTTGCAAGGCAGGTGCTTATGTTGCTGAGCTAAATCCATTACATTCTTTAGAGCACTTTCCTTCCCTTTTACTTTCCCAATATCTAACATACTTTTTGGATCCCATTATTCTGTCAGTTTCTATTATTTTTTACACTAGAAAGAGAATGTGATATTTGCTCATGTAAATCTTGTTTATTTCACAAATGAGGATATTTTCCAGTTGCCTCCTATAGGTATTTTTACCTATAAAGGCCTCAAGATCATCCTTTTTGTAGCTCAATAGTACTCCATTGTATAAAAATACCACATTTTCCCATCCACTCTGCAGTTAATGGGCATTTTGGTTTTTCCAAGATTTAGCTATCACAAATTGTGCTGCCATGAACATGGGTGCACATATATCTGTGTGACCTGAAATTTTCAAGTTTTCTGGGAAAACACCCAGGAGGGGAATAGCCCTATAGGATGGAATTTCCAATCCTAGTTTTTTGAGGAATCTCCATACTGATTTCCGCAGTGGTTGCACCAGTCTGCACTGCCAGCAACAGTGGAGAAGTGTTCCTTTTCCTCTGAATCCTCGCCAACAATTGTTATCAGTTGTTTTCTTGATGGCAGCCATCCTTTCGAGGGTGAGATGAAATCTCAATGATGTTTTAATTTGAATTTCTTGAATGACCAGCAATGGTGAACATTTCTTCATTTATTTATTTGCCATTTGTATATTCTGATCTGAGAAATGTGTGTTCATCTCAGATGCCCATTTTTGGAGAGGGTCTTTGAATTTGGCAGGCTTGATGTTTTTCAGCTCTTTGTATGTTCTTAATATGAGTCCTTTGAAGGGTTGCTGGCTAAGATTCATTCCCATTCTGTGGATTTTCTTTTCAATTTGTTGGTGATTTCTTTTGAAGTGCAAAAACTTTTCAGTAATTTGAGATTCCAGTTGTTGATTCTTTGAAGTATGTCCCATTCAGTTTGTATTTTATTCATGAATTCTCTCCCTACCCTTATGTCTCCAATGTTTTTACCTTTGTCTTCCAGTAGATAGAGTGTTTCTGTTTTAATATTTAGATCCTTGATCCATTTTTACTTTAGGTTTATGTATGGTGACAGAAGTGGATCTATTTTCAGTCTTCAGCATGTGGAAAGCCAGGTTTTCAAACACCATTTATTAAAGAGGCTATCTTTCTTCCAGTGAACACATTTAACCCCCTTGTCAAATATCAGGTGGCTGAGTGTCTTTGTAGTAGTGTTTGCTTCTTGTAATCTGTTCCATTGATCCTCAGTTCTATTTCTTTTCAAGTACCATGCTGATTTTATCACTATGGCTTTGTAGTACAGTTTCAAGTCAGGAATTGAGATGCCTCGCGCCTTGCCTTTGTTGCCCAGAATGACCCTTGCTATTTTAGGTTTCTTTTGTTTCCAAATGAATTTTAGGAATATTTTTTCTAGATCTGTAAAGTATGTTCATAGTATTTTAATTGGGATTGCATAGAATCTGTGTAACAGTTTTGGAAGTATGGCCATTTTCACAATGTTGTTTATTCATAACCAAGAGCAAGGAATACCCTTCCATTTCCTAATATCCTTTTCAATCTCCTTCTTTACAGTAGTATAATTTTCAGCATATAGATCTTTTACATTCTTGGTTAGGTTGATTCCTAAGTATCTGATTTTTTTAGATGCTATTAGGAAAGTTGATGTTTCCATAATTTCTCTCTCAGTGACTTTTTGTTTGTGTACAGGAATGCTACTGAGTTTTGAGTGTTGACTTTGTATCCAGCTACACTGCTGAATTTGTTTATTACGTCTAGTAGTCTTTTAATGGAGTTTTTGTGGTCTTCTATATAGAATATCATGTAATCTGCAAATAGTGATAGTTTAACTTTTTCCATTCCTATCTCTATTCCTTTTATTTCTCTCTCTTGTCTGATTACCCTGGCTAGTGTTTCCAGAGCTATATTGAACAAGAGTGGTGATAGTGGACATATTTGTCTTGTACCTGATTTTAAATTGAAAAATTTCAGTTTTTGTCCATTTAATATAATGTTGGCTTTTGGTTGGTCATAGATGGACTTTATAAGGTTGAGGTAGACACCATGTATTCTGAGTTTCTGAAGGGTTTTTATCAGGAACATGTGTTGGACTTTATCAAAAGTTTTTTCTGCATCTTTTGAGATGACCATGTGTTACATGTATTACATTTATTGATTAGAATATGTTGAACCATCCCTGAATTCCTGGAATAAATCCCACTTGGTCATGATGTTTAATCTTCTTGATGATTTGCTGCATTCTATATGCCAGTATTTTACTGAGAATCTTGGCATCAATCTTCATTAGTGAGATTGGTTTATATTTCTCCTTTTTGGTTGGGTCTTTCTCTGGTTTTGGTATCAGCGTAATACTTGCCTCCAAGAAAGATTTAGGAAGGACTGCTTTACTCTCAATTTCATTGAAGATGTTAAGGAGTGTGGCATCAAATCTTCTCTAACTTTCTTATAGAATTCATCTGTGAATCCATCAGGACCTGGGCTTTTCTTTGTTGGTAAGTTTTTAAAAACATTTTTTATTTTAGTAGCTGTTATTGGGTTATTCAAAATTTTTATATCTTCTTGATGAGCTTTGGTAGTTCATATGTTTCTAGAAATCTGTCCATTTCCTCTATGTTTTCCACCCCATATGAGTAGAGATTTTCAAAGTAGGTGTTCATGATCTTTTGAATTTCCATAGGATCTGTAGTCATTTCCCTCTTTTCAGTCCTTATTGCATAGATTTGGGTTTTTTCTTTTTCTTGATAAGGTTGGCTAGAGTTTTAACAATTTTGTTTATCCTCTCAAAAAACCAGCCCTTTGATTCATTAATTCTTTGTATTTTTTTGTTCCAATTATATTAATTTCTGGTCTAATATTTACAATTTCATCTCTTCTATGAGCTTTGGGTTTGACTTGCTCTTCCTTTTTCTAGGAGCTTGAGATGTAGCATTAGGTTATTTATTGGTGCTTGTTCCATTTTCTTGATTTGAGTATATACTGTTATATATTTTCCTCCTAGGACTGCTTTCATTGCATCCCATATTTTACTGTATGTTGTGTTTACATTTTCATTATATTGTAGGTATTGTTTTATTTCTTCTTTAATTTCATCTGTAACCCATTGGTTGTTTGGAAGGTTAGTATTTAATTTCCATGTATTTATGCAGGTTTAGCAGTTCTTTTTGCCACTGATTTCCAATTTTAGCGCACTATGATCAGATATTATGCACATGATAATTTCACTCCCTTTGCATTTACTTAAGAATGCTTTATGAGTTAATATATGGTCTATTTTTGAGAATGTCCCATGTGCACCTGAGAAGAATGTATATTCTGATTTAGTTGGGTGGAACACTCTGTAAACATCCATTAAGTCCATTTGTTCACTGGTGTAATTCAGTTCTGTTATTTCTTTACTGACTTTTTGTGTAGTTGATCTATCTCTTTGTGACAGTGGAGTATTAAGGTGTCCTATTACAATTGTGTTTTTGTGTACTTGGTTTTTCATGTCCATTAGTGTTTACCTTATATAGTTGGGTTCTCCTGTATTTGGTGCATATGCATTTTTAATTGTTAGTTCTTCCTCTTGTAGTTTTCAGCTTACAAGTATGTTGTGGCTTTCTTTATTTCCTTTAATTATTTTAGGTTTGAAGTTTTCAGAATAGGTACTCCTGATTTTTTCTGTGCTCCTGTTGCATGGAATACTGTTTTCAATCCTTTGACTTTTTGTCTATGAGTTTCTTTTTGTGTCATATATGTTTCTTGGGTACCACATATTGTGAGGTCCTATTTCTTGATCCATTCTGGCAACATGTTTCTTTTGACAGGTGAATTGAGTGCACTTACATTTATGGTTATCACTGATATGTACTGGCTTGACTTTGCCATATTATGTTCTTGTTGTTGGTTTCTTGCTTAACTCCCTTGTTTAATTTCTTGTCTAGGCTGGTGGTTTCTTTCCATTGTTGTTCTGCAGATTATGGTCATTTTTATCTCTTTCTAGTATGTATTTCAATACTCTTTCTAGGGTTGGTTTGGTAGATATGAATTTCTTTAGTTGTTGTTTGTCATGGAAGTATCTTGTTTCTCCATTATATTTGAAAGAGAGTTTTACTGGGTAGATCAGTCTGGGCTGAAAGTTGTTTTCCTTTAGGGCTTGAAATACTTCACTCCAAGCTTGTTTTAACCTGAAGTTCTGTGCTGAGAATTCTGCCATGATTGTAATAGGCTTTCCTTGATATGTGATTTGTATCTTTTCTCTAATGCCTTTTAGTATTCTCTTTTTATGCTGTATGTCTGGGATTTTAATTATCTTATCTCTGGGTATAGATTTATGTTGGTTATGACTGTTTGGCATTTTATATGCCTCATTTATTTGTATGTCACATTTTTCCCCATGTTTGGGAAATTTTCTGCTATTACTTCTGTGAATAGTCTAGTGAAGTCCTTTGCATTGTCTCTTGCATCCTCACTGATGCTTGTTAGTCTTACATTGTTTCTCTTGGCATCATCTTGAAGCTGCTGGATTGTCATAGCATGCTGCTTTGTTGTTTTTATAAGTTCTGTCTTTTCATGGTCACTATCTGTGATCCTGTCCTCAAGGCCTGAAATTCTATCCTCAGCTTCATTTAAATGGTTTTGCCAGCTTTCAATAGATTTTTTGTTTCTTAGATATCTCTTTGAATCTGTTTCATGGATTCTGCTTGTTTTCTACATTGTTCATTGAAGGTTTCAATCAATTTCCCATGCTTTTGTATTTATCTATTCCTTCCCTTGCTATGTTGAGCAAATCCTTTACTAAGGTTGTTACTTCTGTCTTTACATAAGACATTACTTCTAATTTGATTTCCTCTATAGCCTCAGGGATTTGTTTCTTTACTTCATTTGCCATTTTCAGAGATTTCCAGTGTATGACTTTTACAATCCTCCATTTCACTGTCACCTGTCCTTACACCTGATGGAATAGATGTTTGAGATTGCATTTTAGGTTTTTGTTTTGTCATTTTCGCCTTTTGGGCCAGTGTCTGGTTATTTAGGCCCAGTTGTCACAACTGTCGGCAGTGTATGTCCCAGGGTCCTACAGTGTGGTTGATGTCTGCCAATCTGTTGGGTACATAGTGACTGGAACCTTCTAGGGTCCTCTGTCTGGGAAAGGGGCCACCAATTCTCCCATCAAACCAGCACTAACAGTCCACTGCAGTTCAACATTCTCTTGCAGGGGTTAAGCATCTTCCTCTCATTCAGCACCCTCATACGCTGGTTGGAGTCAGCATAGGACAGCAACACCCAGCTGTTGTGCCCACTGCTCTGCTGGTACATGATCTGGCATCGCTCTCTGTGTTTATAATTTTTATCTTTCATGGTCATTTTGTCTTCAAATAAGAACCAGACTCATAGTGCCAGCTGCAGGTAGTAGAATGAATGAAGGCTCCCATAATATTTTATTAGCCTATTTTCTTTCAGCTGGTACTTAGGACCAGCATTCCCTATATTTTTATTCAAATCTCCAAAACAATTCAATAAAAACAGTGTACAGAACTGCTTCAGAAAGCCAAAAAATAATGGGATAAGTGTGTTTGAAGTGAAGACGAGTATTTTGAAGGGTACTAATATCAATGTGTTTTTACCAAAACCACTTATTAAAAACTTAACTATTCAGTATATATTATGGTCATCTCTTGTATACTATACATAATAATATAATTTATTGTTAAGTATGTGCATAAACTAAATTTTCTAAAGTACTGTTTTCATTTTATGTAAGTACAGTGGAATTTCTGCATTTGTATATTATAAATGGAAAATATAGAAAAAAGATTGTAGAACTTTATGTTTTAGTTTTACCCCACTATAATATTTGGTTACTGTTTAAATATAATTTAAAGTGATTTTTTTAAGGTAATCAGGCAATTCACACTAAATACTGCAGTTTGTGGAATGCTTAGCCATTATAGAAATAGTGTGAAAACACTATCAACAACAAGTGTTGGAGAGGCTATGGGGAAAAAGGAACTCTTCTACACTCTTGGTGGGAGTGTAGCCTGGTGCAAACACTGTGGAGGTCAGTCTGGAGATTCCTCAAAAAGCTGGGTCTGGAGCTCCCATTTGACCCAGCTATTCCACTTCTAGGCATATTCCCAGAAGATCTGAAAACATCATACCACAGTGATATATGTGCACCCATGTTTGTAGCAGCACAATTTGTAATAGCCAGATCTTGGAAACAACCTAAGTGCCCATCAACTGAGGAATGGATAAAAAAGTTGTGGTATTTCTACACAATGGAGTACTACTCAGCTATAAAGAATGATCACATTGAGATATTTATAAATAAATGGACACAACTTGAGACCATATTCATAAGCAAAATAAATGAAACTCACATGTGTAAATACCATATAGTCTCCCTAGTATGAGAGTTGATGAGTATATAAGATTTTATGGTAATCATGAGTCCCCATCTCATAGCTTTGAAGCCTTTCAATGTTTTCATTCATCAGTTGGAATGGTTTTATCCTGTTTTGTTTGACTTTATTATACGTGATTCTATGAAGAGCTGTTTTGAAGAGAACAAAACATTATGACAGCTATTGCTGATTTAATACCATCCTTCTTAGAAGTTCTACCAAGCTTCTATTCTTCTATTTCAATTGGTTCTATCTATCCCATTGTGTCTTATTGGGATTTGAATATGTGTGAAAGTATAAACAAAATTTTTTATTGAAAATGAGATATTATAGTACCCATTGATCATTCTCTGTTATTTGGTTTGGAATGCCCTGTAATTCTTTCCCTCTTTGAATGGTTTTATATTATTTTGTTATGTTTGATATTATTGTATTTGAAACAATGCTCAACTATAGCAGAGAAAGAAATATTGTGATAGCTATTGTTAATGTCCGGTTGTCTTAATGTTAAGGATTGTGTTGCCTATATTGTCTGGTTCTGATCTGCTCTGTACTGACCTCTTTTGTTTTATTCTCTTTAAAATAAAATGGAAAAAAATAGGGTGAAAAATAGTCAACAAGAATCAAAAATTAAAAAGACAAGAATTTCTTTAGGAAAAGGTGAAATATATAGGGTATGAATATTATAATGACAAAATATTATAATGAGGCAAAATTGTAAAATATGGCTTCTCACAGATTAAAGAGAGAGATAGAAAAAGAGGAGGAAAGAGAGAGAGAGGGGAAAGGAAAGTCTTGCTACATCATCCAAGCAAACCTTGAACTTATCTCTCAGCTCCAGAGTGCTAGAATTACAGGTGTATACTGCTGCTTTGGCTTTTGATATTTTATTCCAAATATCTTCTCCATTATTTTAGTTTGAATCTTTCCTTCTTTTGTTTGTTTTGATACACATCATCTTTTATAAAGATGAATCTGAGTTACTTGTAAGAAAATGGGTATATCTTGACACCATAATGTTAACTGAAATAAATCAAACACATTAATTTAAATATCTCATGATTTCACTTATATCAGAGACCAACAATAAAAAGAAAGCAAAATAATGCTAGACAACAGGAAGTAGGGAGATACATCTTTCTCAAAATTGAAATAGATCAACAGATGAAAGGAAAAAGGAGGAAAAGAAAATGAATAAATGAATTAAGATTTGTTATGTATATGTACTGACTCTACCCAAGGAAACATATACTGCTAAAATTTTTAAAGATTTTATATGTATAGAATTATATTCACTTATATCACCATGGATATGGGCACATGAAGCTGATTTCCATTATTTTCACTTAAATTAAGTAAAAATCTGCCAGATGAAATATATTTTTTAATCCTAAAATTGATGGTCTCTGGTTATTTAGAGACATCTGCAGAACAGTGAAAACTTTTGTCTGATGTATATATTTCCAGCTGAAGATAAAACAATTCCACCTTCTTGTTTGAAGTCATGCTAAAATAATTATATGCAAGCTTTTCCATGCTTTGTTAATGGCAAGGGTTTTTGTTTTATTTATGCTTGGATGTTTTTTACCAGTGATTTATCTGTTGCAGGTATCACCACTGTAGCATCATTTATAATGTTCCTGAAGGCAGGATCTCTGTGATGTACTTTTGAAAAAATATATGTGTTAGATAAGTTCTTTATCATGTGTTCCATGATAAGTAGTCAAAAATATTTTTAATAAGATAGATTTATATACTAGCACAAATAAGACAAAATTATAATTTGATCAGATGATAAAATTGTGAGTAGAGCTTCACAGGAATCTTATGCATTTCCCCTAGGAGCAGTGAGTACAGAATTCATTACTTCAGTGTTACACGGTTTTAAAAGATACCAATGCTATAAATTATAAGAATAACACATCTACCTATCACCTATCTATCTATCTACCATCTATCTGGAAAATGTAAATATGATTATGTCTTGGGCCTGTTCAGGTGTGCAGAGTACTGAGAATCTCGCATTTTTTACACTTTTCATTTTATTTTTGCACAATAGTAAGCATCAACCCAATAACTAGTAAAATTAGTCTAATCATAGTTACCTAGCAATATTGCTGGACAAGGGAGTTTATTTTAAGAGGAAGGATCCATATGAATACAGGCAATAGGTATGATTCAAAATACTATGACTTTAATCAAAGTACAGGAAATCTTGCTGATATGATCCCTAAAATTACCAGAACAAATCACTTTCTAATGTGCTGTGCATGAAAACTATTTACCATGGACTGTTTTTTTTCATTTATCAGAATTTTTTTTCCTTTTTAAATATCAGCTACCACTTTTGTTTCATAAGGGACACAGAAGCAGAAAACTGTCTGAAAAAAGGTAAAAATACATGTATTACCAAGTGGAAAATAAGGCAAATGCATATGTTAGTTGTGTTACAATTATATTGTTGCTAAAAGAAGCCTTCTTTTTGGTACTCGATAGTTTTTTAATCCTTCTCTTATTTCTTTCCTCCTCCCATCTACCTCTGTCCCCGCCTGCTGTTTCTCCTCCTCCTCCTGTTTCTTCTGCAATTTTATTCTCAAAGAAAACATTCAATTACATATCCAGATGAGAAAACAGATCTTTATCTAAAGTTTGATCATTAAGTCCAGTAGGTAGTGCGTTGTTGAAACTGTCGACCATTTTTACCAGAACACAAATTTTGCATTCTTTCCAGCAAGCAAGTTAACTTGCATCCACTTAAATGCAATATTTGTGGTAGATTAGCTTCATTATAGAGCATAGTACATGTAAATTAATTATGTTTGATGAAGTATTGCAAATAATTCCTTCCCTGGCACTTTAATTTTCCTAACATATCTTCAGTCTGAAGAGTATTAGCACAAGATTTAACATTGGCATTAGCATGTCACATACTTAAACTTACCTACTTAATCATATATTTAATCAAGTTTTTATTTGAATACTTAATTGAAATCAGTTTGGTTTAACAGTCAGGATCAGTCAGAGAAGAGTTGGACTATTGCATATTGAGTTCATGTGCACACAAAATGATTATGTTCTTATTTAGAATAGCTCTTAGTTAATTTATCTTTTAAAATGCATTTCACACTAAGAGTTATGTTTAAAAGCTACACCTCTAAAACTGGAGAGTTGAAGAATTTAGTGGCATGTTATTCCAAACAGAAAATGCAATGGTTAGAGAGTGATACATTGCAGAAGAAAAACTCATACTTTCAATTTGCATATTTAATATATATCTAGTAAACAAAAAAAGAGACTAAAGACACAACAGATAAACAAATGAGAAAACACTAAAAGAATAGCTCTACTTTAAAAAAAGGTTATGAATTTTTATCTTTTATAGGTTCTTTCATTTCCAAAACCTTCTCACACAGACAATATATATTCATTAAAAATCATTTAACTTTTACAATATTTTAACTTGTGTGAATAGTAGCAGATTCTCTCTTTGTCCATTTTCTTCCATCACATACATATATGTATACCTATATGAGACATTAAAAAAAGCTAGATTCTCCTGTTTTGTCACCAAATTGGGTTGCTATAAGATACTATAAATAAAATAACTTACGAAGGAAATGAATTCATCACAATTCTGGAACTTAGGAGATCTATGTTCAAGCCAATAGCTGGTATCATCCTTGAGGGCTCATTTCCTGGTTCTTAAGAAGTGCCTACCAGTGAGTAAGTACATAAGGGAAGGAACATGCAGCAGTCTGGGTTTCCAAGGGCACTAATCTCATCTGTGAAGGCTCTACCCCCATGACTAATAATATCCCAAAACACATGGCCTCTTTGTGCTGTCACCTCAAGGCTTAGTATTACAACAGAAGTAACTGGTGAGGGTGGGACATTCACACTACAACATCCCCTAAGTAGGTACACGATATTCCCTGATTAGACAGCTCTTAACTTCTCATACCGAGGGTCGGTTTTTCTATGAGAGAAGCCAGTGCTTGGAGTATACGCAATAAGATTGAGGCAGAACAATGAACTAGGATTCAGGATCACTGATTAACTTTTCAGTAGGTGACCTAGACACATACAAAGGGATCAAATAACTTTTAGAAAAGAAATTTATACTCTATATATTAGACAAAATATCATTTAGTAGCAGATTTTATTTTCCTGGAAATTATTTTATGGTTCATGTATAGATTTTTGTATTACACACAGCAGTGCAGGGCACATGCTCTCAATGATAAACACTGTTAAAGTTGAATGCCACTGTTAATACTGGCCCTTCTATGCAGGAAGTACAGAGAAGAAAAAGGAAAATCCAGTAATGAAAAGTAGAGGGTTGCTTGGAAAAGAGACAAACGAGGCAGAAATCCAGCTTGGATGACTAGTGAAGGCCTAAATTAGGAAACCACACTTTGTTTGATATACTTCTACCAAAAATAGTATTGAAACATTCTATGCAAAATTCTGTTAATGGTTTGCCTTCCCAGTATGAAACTGGGAATTATGAAGTAGCAGTTTCTTTAGATTTTGCTTAGCAAAACAGATGCAGCTCAGTGAAGAGGTTTTCTTGGTATACATTCCTTTACCTAAGTATCCCATTTTCTAATTGAGATCATCTTTAGTACAGATGCTCTTCTGTTCAAGTGGCAGAAAAAAAAGCTAATATGAGAATTGAAGAATACTCATCAAGATAGAAAAAGCATAACAGGAGAACTATGCTTTCTGAAATTGAAATCTTATTTAAACAAATTCTTAAGGAAATCCATGTGTTACATTCCAGAATCACTTACATACTTCTCTGCTGTCAAAAGAGAAATAACCCCTAATAATTTTTCAGCTTCAGTGGAAATAATAATGTATTAAATTTCTTTTATCTGTACCTGAAAACTTGAGATTTCCAGAAAGTTTACAATATAGAGCAAAAGAAATTACATTTCATTGACATCTGTATGTGATAAACATGGATTACACCAACACATTATTTGGGAAGAGATTTCCACCTTATATTAAAAATTCTTCCTCTTTAGTGTGTTTATATTAAAAAAACTAAAATAGATATCACCAATTTTTCATCTAGAGGAAAACTGAAAATGTTACCACTAATATTGTATAAATTTAGAAATATCTACCTGTTATTGTAAAACTTATAAAACACTTATGAGAGATACGAAAAAGCAGTGAGAACTCTCCAGCTGTGGAAGGCCATATTTTTACAAGCACATAGAAGAGATTTTGAAGTTCTCAGTGATAATCCTTTCAAAAACCACAGAGAAGATGGAACTAAAAAAAGTCATATTTTCAGGTGACTTTTGTTCATTTCTTATTTTTACTTGCTATCCTCCAAAAGACTGCAATAGTATGAAGGCCAACTCACTTCCAGCTTAGGATCAGATGCGATGTCATGCAGGAAGCTGTGCCTTTTTATGGGCAGTGGAAATTAACTGTGCTACATCACAAAGCCAAAGTCCATTCACAGCGTGGGCCTCTCAGCTGCAGTTCTATGTGAAAGCAGTTGTTTGGTAAAGAAGAAATGAACTGCTATCAGCCCTAACCCTACAATGAAAATATTAAATTCTTCAAAGTGGCAAAGCCTGCCAACTGTGACAGATGCCATACATTTAGAAGATAATCACATATATTTCTGTGACTTAAATATCCTGTGTCAGTTTTTTAGAGAATAAAGTTGGTTTCAGATTGAACTGTTTTTCCATTCATTGTCACAGTCTTTCGAGTTTCTCAAGGGTGAACATATGCTGGTGAACTAATAAAGTCTGCTACTCTCATCATTGATCAAATTGTGCAGCCTAATAGAATTGTTTGTGTTACAAATGTAATTTTTTCAATGAATTAGGTATCAATTCCTAAGTGTATCAGTAAACATAAAACTATTTCCTATATAAAGGTTTAAAATAATGCCTGATAGTTCAGTCCTCATATGAGTTTTCAGTTTTTCTTGAGTTTTAATGTATGAGGTTACAGAAAGTATACTATATATACAGAGGTTAAAGATTGCTATATATACAGATAGTGTACACAGATTTGTGCGATTGGAGAGTATTCAAAGCAGGATGATCTCAATGATATTCTTCAATGCTGAATGGAACTAGATATACTAAAGACACAATAAAATGCTCAGGAAAAGATAACTCAGATATGTATTAATAAACGATAGCTCAAGAGCCTAGGATATTTCTTGAATCAGCGCAACAAGGCTATAGAAAGTATTTACTAAGAATGCAGTGCTGCTATGGAAAAGACTGTTTTAGATTCCAAGACTTCCTCTCTCACAGCCAGTATTCCAGGGACCTAGGAATACGATCAAGTAGGGACCTATTCTACACCTTGGGCTTGGTGGTAACCAGGTAACTGTCCATCTGGGAAAATGAGAACTCATGAAAGCTAAACCATCCGATTTCTTGTGTTTCTGATTCAAATTATTCAACTGTTAATAAAATAAGCATAGTAGGATTTTTACAATATTTAAAGTGTCCATTTTCATTAAGAATGTCTCTAATTAAGTCATTAGATAGCAAAGGTGTAAAACTATGACACGTTTTTATCAACATTATCAGTTATACACCCATGTGGTGAAGCCACATGCTCCAGTGTACAGAAACTATTGCTTCTGACCCTGTAACTAGATGAGTCTATGCACTAAACTTCGCTCCTTAAAACAAAATAATGAATATGTGCTGCAGAGGAGATAAATGGCTACCCAGGGAAGAGGCAAAGACACAGTCCTCTGGGGCTCCAAGGGTTCATTATGAAATGGAGAGATATTTATCTGTGTCATTCACAGAGGAAATGCATGGGAGTGAAGATAGTTGGCAGGAGATGAGTTCAGGGAACATCTTCGTCTCAGTGAGCATCTGCTGACATGCAGTAAATCCACTGATAACTGCCATGCGCGGCGGGAATCTTTCTTTCATGTGTAGCTGGTTAAAGTGTCTTATCCTTCCTGGCATAATTGTTTTGTTCCAGTTGAACATAATGGGGATTTGAAATTTTAAAAGAGAAATTACATGTGAAGAAAAGTATGACAATATGAAAAGGTAATTTTAATTGAACTTTATGTTAGATGACATTTATCCTTATTATCTATTGCATAGCGATAAAGAAATGTTTTTTGTATTATTAAATATCATATTATAAATTATCCCATTTTATTTTCTTTTTAGTAGTGATTTCTTATTATGATAGAGACCACTTACATATATCTTATAATTTTCAAAAGAGAACACAAAAGCTTAAAAATCAATAAGGAAATTAATAATGTACCTTTGTCAGTAAAGGATTTGATGGACAAAATTCCCTCAGAGACAGATGAGATTACTTGTTCAGGGAATATGTGGTACTGAAAAGTAATCTGACAAACATTTACAGTTACTCAAGACAATTTATAAAACAACATTTAAGTGATTCTAATAAATATTCTGTGCTAGTTTCTCTTCCCTACCTATAACAAATACTACCTTTGACAATATTTATTGTGTTTAACATAAATACACATCAGTTTTATATAACTGATATGTTTATAAAGCAACTGTAAATAGACAAGCAGCATAACTGAAAGAAACAGCAGATGATTAGACATCTTATAAATTAGATCAGTCTTTGCCCTGCCCAAGAAGGCTTACATATGTGGAATTCTCATTAAGGTCACTATAACAGCACTATCAGACTCTCAAGTAACAATGACAATCTGCTTGCATTACTCTGTGTACTAGCAGCATAGAGCCAGGGTCAGGATATCTCCTTGGGGGTGTAGGTAGTCTGCTCTCTGTCAACTATAGCACAAAGTGTTGCTATTTTTATCTTGGAACTGAGAATCAACCAGGGGTTTCCCAAATGCATCCATGACAGCTGTGCTCCCAGCCCAAATTATTTCTGGTTTTACACTAACTGTAGTACTTTATATTTATTTATTTTGCCAATCAAAATGTCAGAAATAATTTAAATATTGAAACTCCTTGAAGTATTTGATCTGTGTAAAATGGAAGTATCCTTCATAGATTTTATGCCAATATTAGTTTTGTTGCTGTTTTTTGTTATTAATAGCTACATATAATTATGTATATACAAAACTTGGTTGCTACTATTTTGGGTCAAACAAACAAAGCCTCTTAAATGATTCCACTTTTAGACTTTTCCTAGGGCTTGAATACAACTTCTTAGCTTTGATTAACATGTGCAAGCCTGTTAAATAAAAAAGGTCAGATATACAAATCACTTGTACTTATTTAAAAGTATATTTTCTGCTCTGCCTTAAAAACGTGCCTATTTAAGAGAATGCTTTCTTTCTTTATCTTCTTCTTCCTCCTCTTTCTCTTCTTCCTGTTCCTCCCCCACCCTCCCTTTCCTCCTCCTCTTCCTTTTCTCCTTCTTCTTTTATTCCTCTAACAAAATCTGTCTATGTGCATTGCATGAGATAGACATTTAGGTAGTGAGGGCAGACATATATACAAACTTTATAAGAAAATTAACATATTTAGGATCCAGCTCATGAGAAGTAAAAGCACAAACTTATAAAAGGAAAGAAGAGAACACAGACACGAATGTAACATGTAGAGTAGAATATCATGTGAGTATATAAGCAGAATAAAAACGTATCTGTCAAAGAAAAGTGTGTTAAAATAATAGGTGAAAAAGGTCAGTCCTAAAGAACCAACAAAATAACTCCAGGAACTAACAAATGATCTGTCACTAGGAAATATGAGCCAGATTAAACAACAGTGATCAGGAGCTCACTCCATGATTGCACATAGCACAGCACAGCAATCAGAGTGTCTGGGCTCTGGTTTTGCACTTATTAGTAGAAGTCAGTTGGCATCAAGCATTACTGTGCTTCTGTTGCTCCTCAGTCAAAGGTAAGTAATTACATTTGATTAACTACGGTGTTGTTTTCATTAATAAAACTGGTACTGTTTGAGATAGAGAAGTCTGTTCTCACTGAGATTATACAAAGTGAGATTTTGAACACAGCATTTGTTCTTGTCTCCCTCAAACTAAGGCTCTTGTCAATAAAGTCTCTAGGATAGTGTTCTCAAGGATGTATATTGATTCTGTTATTTTACAAATGTTTTCTTTCCTTTCTGCCCTTCAGTTCAACTCAGAGACAATTCCTAAATCATGGTACTAAATGTGGATTCAAAGTATCCTACTGAACAACTGGGTGAATCTTATTTTCCTTATGCTTTAAATAAAATGACAAAAGAGAGACAAAATATTTGATGCACTGCCATCAATATGGTTAATGCTATTTTCTATCCCTGAAAAAAATATACTATAGATTTTACAAGGCAAATGGAACACTCCATTTTAGAGCTCTTATTTCAATGCTGCTTCTTGGTTTAAAAAGCTCAGTGAACAGCTGAAGGAGGAAACAATGTGTTATATGTTGTATGCAAAGGCTCATGGGTTCCTAGGAATTTTTCAGAGGTGGTTGAAACTAGCGTATGATTGGTTTATGGTGCAATTCTGGGATTAATGGTGAGTGATTGCTGGATCAGTCAGGTGATTGCATTGGCATCAACCTAATCCCTGTAGACTGAATATAGTATAAAGGACAGAGAAGCCTGTTTTGGTCTCCCTTGCTGCTCTTATTAACTTTGGCACCATGAAATGTTCTCTGCAAGGTCTGCTACCTGCTTTGGAGTCAGCTAATTATGGACTGAAACCTCTACAACCTGTGAGCTAAACAAACCTTTCCTTGAACGTTGGGTGTTGAATATTTTGTCCCAGCAATGAGAAAAGTAACTAAGACATGTCTGTGATCTTACAAAATATTGTTGGGACAGGACAGACTGAATTATAATCCCAAAATTTCACATATTGAATGCCTAACCCCCAGTGTGAATCCATTTAAAGGAAGAATTTGTAAGAGGGCTGAAGGATAAAATTTTAATCTGACAAAACTGGTAACCTTATGAGAAAAAGAGGAGAGAGACATATTTTTCTCCTTCCATCTATACACCATGAAGATGGTTGCCTTCAAAGTCAGAGAAGGAGCAATAACAGAATCTAACAGTGTTGGTATTGTGATCTCAGGATATGTAACAATATCTTTATCTTCTACCAACTAGATGCAGGTAGTATAGCCACATGTACATACCCTACAGAGGAATCAATAATGTTTTCTGATATTGCTCATTGCTGTTATTGTGGTCATTCTAAAACCATGTCGGTAGTGTCAAATCAATTAAAGTTTATTTTCTTACCAATAAATCGATTCTGTCTCTTAGGACATTGCTTTTTAAGATCCAGTCACTATCCATGCAAATAATATTTAAAATCTCATAAAATTTATTCCTGGTTTGCAGGTGTGCATTTGGTGTATATGTGTGTGACAGAATGTATGTTTGTTTTTAAGTGTAATTTAGATATTTGTGGGAGTAGAAGAAATAGAGAAGTACAAAGAATAGGAAGTCAAGAAATTCTCATTGGCAAGCTCTACTACATGCTTCGTTCGAGTGTCCACAGTTTTATAGATGAAGATAATTACAGTGTCCAGACGTTTGGTGAAACACACAGAAGTTTTCAAAATTGTTTTGCCTCTGAGAACATTAAATAATTGCAACAAAATGGTCCTATTAAATGCGCTTTGTTGCTCATTAACAAAAATAAGTACAACTAGCATAACCCCAGAGCAAATGGTAGGATTATAACAGGGCTCTGGTTCTTGTCAATAATATTATCTCTTTTTAAGTATATGCTTTTATATCCTTGAAAGCATCATTTTAACACTATTCTGGTGTCAATTATTTTTACAGAGAAGTCAAATATCCTCCTGCTTTATAGCATTTAAGCATTATTAGCATTTAAGAAAGAAAGTGAAAAACTTATTTGCATCATCACAAATAGATTTAATGGAGGAATTGACAGACACATATAATCCTTGGTGGACCATGGACTTAACAGTAAACATAACAGTAAACATAATAGTTAAGAAGACAGCACTAAAGATTCTGTGAAAATCTTTCCTAAAATAAAACTTAAAACTGTCTGGGTATTTGCTGTTGACTATATAAACATGCCATACTAACATGCAAGGCTCTTAAAATACTTGATAACTCAATGAATTTACTCTCACTGAAGTGTTTCCTCAAGCCTAGGTCCAGAATAACTTCCCTATGCTGATTTTCTCACTTACTCTTTTATTTTCCATGTTTTAAGTGAACTTTTCTGCGTTTCATATTCAAAATAAGATATAAGTGAGGAAGATGTTCTGGGAAGTGAAGTCATTATCTTTCCTAGAAGACTCAGAAAAAAACTCAGAAGTAAATTTTGAATTGATGACAGTGTCTATAATAAAATTATTCCTATTTTCAGATTATAATCTGTTTATTTTAAAACTCAGAATGAGAATATAATTTTCTGTTCAATTTATGTGAACTTAGATAGCAAAAGTATATGTCTTAGATAACAAAATGTGTTTATCATCATTGCCCTAGAAATAATCTAAAGTTATGTGTTTTTACAAAAGATTCGAAATTTCTAGCTAAATTATAAGTCTTGTTTATAATTCAATACAAAGTGACAGATTTTCTTCCATTGAATTTATGTTGCTATCATATCCAAAGATAGAAAATTTTGTGGATACATAAGATTCTCAGAAGTTTTGGTAAATAGGGGCAGGTAACTGAGCAGAGTTGATTAATCAGTTACTACAAGCCAATAGTCAGTACAAGCAGCTGGAATTCAGCCCCGAACATCCTTTGAAGAGTCAGAAACAACATACCTTGGAACCATCTCTCCAGAGACTAGGAAATCAGGGAATGTACTTACCTCCATTAGTTGAGAGTTACTTCGAGAAAGTGTGAACTCTCCACAAAATCAAGTGTTTTTTGGTGTAGAGGGAAGACCCAAGAGGAAGATCTGAGAGAATGAGAGTTCCCAGTAAGAAATTACTGGCGTATCCCAATGCTTCGTTCCCCCTGAAGCTGAATGTATAGGTGACTTGAGACTGGGAAACTATCAATAAGAGCCTCAGACATAATCCTCTTGTAGTGCTAACGTTCTCTTAGATCTTGCATTAATTGCGCTTTCAGATTCAGCAAAGGAGTCCCTAGTGGTGAAACAATCTTATGAGAAAAGGAATCCACTGAGAATGATAGTGAATCTTAATTTATCATTATAATTGTTTAATTGTTTCTGTTTTCATTAAGTAATTCAGTCTGTCCTGGCTGCTTCTCTGAAGTCGGGGCTCGGACTTACATTTTCGCAAAAAATGTGAATGTTTTGCTTTATAAACCTCTCTGTGATTCATCATTATCTTCAACATGTAGGCAGCTAGAAATAGTGAGTAAATTCCCTTAGTTACAAGTGTGTGTTATCTTTTGCTGCTACAATTTACCTTATTGTAATAATCAGCACCCATGGTACTTACAGGGGTAGTGCTTTATTTATTTTGTTATTTACTTATTCATTTATTTATTACTGTTTAATTGCTACAGGAAACTATACTGACCAGATGACAGTTGATCATTGGTTTCAAGACCCAAATATTCTAGTCTTGGAGTCAGAGAATAAATAAATCTACTAGTTAAATACATATAACACAATTCAGAGGACAGTGCCTAAAGAATAGGGAAGCATTCCAGTGCTGGGTTATTACCTTATTATTTATAAAAACACTTCCATAATGAGATCATCTTTACCTAATACAGTATATAATAACGTCAGAATATCCTGTCTTGTTAGTTTTCCTTTCAACAGAAAATAAATTTGTTGGACTGAAAGGTTGCTAGATGGAATTGCACGGGTAATTATCAGTTATAAAATGGTCTGTGTCTTAGTGCATTTGTGTTGATATAACAGAGTATCTGGTCTTTTCCTATAAACCTGTTATTCTTTTCCTTCTTTCATGGTTTCTGATTAAAAGTTTATAAGAATTTGTATCCTTGAACTACAGGTAAGGCATTTTAATTTTTCTCTATTTAAGGACATAAATTTCTCTTTTTCTTTTTTTCTGTAGTGTTAATATGATACTTACATGTGTAGATCTCAGTATTTATTCTGTTTGATATTCTTAGAGCTTCTGGAATCTGAGATTTGGTTTCTATCCTTAACTTTCAAAAGAAGTATTGGTCATCAGTAAATCAGA
Organism: Dolichotis patagonum; assembly: GCA_004027295.1. Classification (NCBI taxonomy): domain Eukaryota; kingdom Metazoa; phylum Chordata; class Mammalia; order Rodentia; family Caviidae; genus Dolichotis; species Dolichotis patagonum. The sequence goes on along the minus strand of PVJX010014663.1, from coordinate 9,856 downwards.
CACTTTTCTACTCTGTTCCTCATCTTTATTCTTTCTTCCTGGTATTCTAGTTACATGTATGTTGTAACTTTTTAAATGGGCTCACAGTTCTTGAATATTCTAATCTTTATTTTATTTTATTTTGTTTTATTTTATATTATTTTATTTTACTTTTGTTTAGCTTGGTTTGCTTTCAATTTTTTTTTCTATTTTCCTTTCAGTTTTCTGGTTCCTACTGACAAGTCTGTAAACTCATTCTTTTCTTGCCCATGAACTATCTGTCAATGATCCTGTTAATACACTCTTCATTTGTATTAGCCTTTTTAAGATTTAGCATTTTTCTTAGAGATAATATGTGTCCGTGTATATTAATCATTTTTACAGATTATCTCTTTTTATTAGTAAATACCCTATCATGTCTGTGAGCCACCCAGGATAATCTAGAGAATTAGGGAAAGAAGCAGGATAGACCCTGTTGACATAGCCACTTGCTTGTACTCTCCTTAACAATGTGGAGGTGTACATGCAATGATTGTTGACTAGTGGCAATTAAGGAAGATACGGGAGACTAAAGGGAATATGGTGGGTGACAAGTGGTTCAGAACCCACCTAATTTGACAGCACATGTGAAGCAGCTCTTTGAGAATTTATTAAAGAAAACCACAAAAGCAGACATGTCTGAATATTTATGGACAGAAATTTAATGCTAATGATGCAAAGTTACTGTTGGCTCACAGGGACACATAAACATGTTCGAGAAAGGTTAATAAAAAAGGGCCTATTGTTAAGGAAAAATCACTTTTGACTTACTCATGGAGAAAAGTGAAAGAAAGTAACAGATGGAAATATTTTAGAATTACTTCTAGAATTTTATTATCATGTTATTCCTTTAAAAAATTTTTATTATTATTTCGAAGGTAGCAAAATACAATAGAACAAGAAGGAACAAAACCAACTGAGACAGTGTAGTAAAATTGGTACAGAACGTCAGAGCAAGTTCCCTGGATAACATTAATAGGTGTCCTAGTATATCTCATTATCTTTGCAACAGTTATTCTTTCAATCAGGTATAGCAAAATCAAAGGAAATACAGGACATTACAGAACATATCAAAACAGAATATTGAATAGGGCAATACCATTAATCAGAACAAAGAAAAACAGTGATAAAAATATTTGCCTACAAAGAGATGGTAGAAGGAAATCCGCCTTATTTGCTATATTACATATGGTCAGCCTCCCAAGAGATATCCAGATCTCTGTCTCCCACTTGCTAACAGGGGTGGGGTGAATATGAGATGTTTGATTCTCAGCCTGCACTCAGGCAGGCTCACCTCCATGCACCAGGGAGGTGAGCTGGTTGCTTGGTTTCCCAGCGCCCTAAGCGCCATGGCACAGATCTCAGGAGGCACTGGTGGTTCTCACTATCATATTATTACTATTTATATATACTTAGATATATAAAATATATATTGAGTATTTTTCTGCATTTTTATAAATATATACATGCATTTTTGTATAAAATTTGCATGTAGTTTCATATATATAATAATTTCAGCAGAAAGGAATGATCATTTTGGTATGTATATGTTTGTGTATACACACACTCATACACACACATACATACATATATTTATACTCAAAGACCCAAAATATTTTGGCTTAAACAAACTGGTTGACTATATAAATCTTAATTTCTTAGCATTTTGTATGTTTGCTTTTTTATCTGAGTTTCATATAAAATCTCTAAAATGAGAAATTTTTGATAAATATGCATATTACAAACTACAATTGAAATAATTACATTAAACTCATTTGGTACATATACTTAATTCTATCAAATACTAAAAATTATTCTGTTTGTTGTTACTAGGATTTGAATCAAGGTCTTTGGCACCAAACCAAATTCCAATCCCACTAAGTTATTAAGTTGTCCAGACTTGCTCATACTGAGAGTCCTCCTACTTCAGTGTTCCACAATGCCATCACACTACAGTTGTTATTAAAATATTAATGAAAAATTAAAAATAATATCCAAGACTTTCCATTGATAGTAGCATCTCTATTAATGCCTTAAATATATTAATAGTCAAATCCTACTTCCTTAAAATCTCTCTTATACAGTATCAAATTCCAAGATTTTCCTTTTCAGCAATCAAGATCTCCCCTGCTTTATCTTTGCAGTCCACAATATTACTGCAACATCCTTTCTGTCCAAACTCACAACCTTTTAAAACATTCTGCTAGGCGCTTTGCTCTTCATTATCAACATAAATCAGTTAAAATCCCCCAACAGTAGCTATGCAACTGCCTCAACATTAGACTGTCTTGAAATTTGTTCTACCAAATCAGTCTACTTCCCTTAATCCCAGTCACAGGCAAAGTCTCTGGACACAAGCAAAATGCAGGCAAACTTTCTGCCAATCCATAACACACATTATCTAGCATCCAACAGCCAATGTAGTTCTCTTCCCACCAAAAACTTCCCGGGACTGGTCTTTATTGGCAAAATTTCTTTCAGCCTTTTCATCTTCTGATCTCTGACCAGAACGTCCCACATAGATCAGTCTAAGGCCTTTAACTATTACTTTTTCAGTCAGCGTCTCCAAGCCTTTCCCTACTTCTCCCACAAACTATTCTCTAAGGGTCCTGAACCACATGGCCAGGTATAGTCACAAAGATGACCTCCTTCTCTGCTACCAAATTCTGACTTTGTTACTTTTATCATTGCTAAGACAAAATATCTGACTCCCAAAATTAAAGGAGAAAAGGTTTATTTAGTTTAACATTTGCAGAAATTTCAGTTCATTATCAGCCGTCTCCGAGGCAGGATGGCAGGGGCAAGAGTGTATGGCAGTATAAGATAGCAAAGAAGCGTGAGCAAAAGCCAGAGGAGAGAGTGACATGATATTCTGCCCATTACATTGTGTGCAGACTACCCACCATAAAATAGGTGTACACTCACACCCTTAATCCCATCATTGGACCATAAATCAATCACAAGATCTAATTTCAACAATCTCTGAAAATTATACCCTCCATGACTTAATGAGAAAATCGGAAGACACCTACACACAAACCATAACAGGGCATACCTCAACCATATAATGCAAAATGATGCTTGAAATCATTTTAATATTTATTCTTATTTTTTTCATTTTTCCATTAAATGTTATTTTAAAATTTTAAATTTTTAGCTAATAGCATCTTCAATGAATACATTTAATAAAAGAATTCACTGTGCAAAATCTCAACCTGTTGAAATATTTGAGCAATTCAGCATAAGGCTTTATAATCCTATTGAGAATAGCTTGAAGAATAATATAAAATTTATATTTTAAAATGGTCAGTTGACACAATGATCAAGTTAAACTTAATTTAACATACTAATATATTTAAAAGTCTGCTCCAAAAAAGTAAAAAAGCATTTGAAGAAATTATATCATCAGGAAAAGGAATACTTTTCTATAATTATTGCAAAGTGTTCTTGTATTTTTAATTAGTAAAACCATACATAGAAACATTCTTGAAAAATTTAACACATAGCAATGCCTTTTGAACATGCACATGATTTTGGGCTCTACTCTAATATTTTAATGCCTTGAAATAAGAAACGTTGTGAATTAATAAATGTGGAATTTTATATTAAATATTAAAAACAGTTGAGTGTTGATATGGTGTTAGTGACACACTTGGTTCAAATCATAGTTTACAGACAGAGGCTTAGCTTCCTTCTTGGTTCTCTCAAATCATATTTTAATACACATTAATTTGAAGATAAAAATGTTACTGTTATTATATATTAAACAATATTGTAAAGAATAAAATTTGAGTTTGACAATCCTAATTTTAATTCTTATTAAGATTATGAATTAATCTCTCAGGATTTTGTTAATGCACACCAAAATGGAAGTAACAAACAATGTAAACATATTCCAGTCTATGAATTCCTTTTTCATATATTACTGAAAATATTATGTGGATTAGATAATTTAATGAATTATTCAAAACATTCAAATATCTCATACCAAAGAAGACATCCATTCATTTTAATGCATAGAGTAGGTATTTACATCATATATTTACTTTATGTATGAATTCTAATGGCACAAGTACACAATTTATATGTGTAGAAAATGTGTAGAAATGTATTATATATACAAATATATACAGGAATACATACAATCTATTAAATGCCTAAAATATGTAGTAGAACTCTTATGTATGTATACTCTAGGGCCTGGGTAAATGTGGGTATACATGTGTGCTTGATATACATGTATAATATTTTCATTTTTAATTATGCATATAATAAAATTTATTGATTAGAAGTAACTGAAGATAAATCAAAAATGAAATAAATGTGTATTCCTTTCTTGTTGCAAAGATTTTTCATGATAATAACTTTGCTAATTTCTATTCCAGACATTGTTTTATGTATTCTTGATTCTACAATGCACAAAGAAAATGAAAAATAAAAAAAAACTTCATTGCAGAAAAATATGATTTCAGTTGACTTCAGCTTTTGAAACTCAAATAGTTTCAATATTTTGAAACATTTAAAAGGCTTTTGGCCTTGTTGAGGTTCAGACTTTGCCTACAATCAGTATTGTAATGAAATACCTTGCTGAATGTTTGAGGAAAGCAGATTATAAAAGAAAATTACTGGTGAGTTTTGATTTTTCTCACATGCCAAATTATGTAAATTTGCTCAAATTTATTAAATCATAATAATTAATGGGTGATCTTTTTAAATGATTTGTCTTCATCTAATAAATTAATCACAACCTGTTTTCTTTATGATCAAATCTCTGGGGAAATAATTGCTTCCACACATCAGTTATTCATATACATTAAAATGTTTTAATTTCTCATGTAATTCTTGAGCTACTGAAATAATCTATGTCAATGATACTCTTGTAAATTTTCATTTTTCATATTTTTTCCAAAAGTCAAACAGCTAACATTTCAGAAATGTCTCATTCATTTTTTTTAGTTATTTGTAATAACATACTAACCCTTGAAATAAAACAAATTTCGAATTTCTGCTGTCATTGGCCCACTGCAATTCTCATTCCTACTCCAGTGCCTTCTCAACTTCATGATTGCATTCTTATTCACTCAATGTGACTTTGTAGTGAGTAATCTTTCCCCCTGGGTACATTCAGAAGAACAAAAGGTTGATACTTTGTGATTGACATAGAATTCCTATGGAACTCATGTTTTAGGTTTGATGGGATTGTCAAGAAAGACATTCTGCTCTAAGTGGTTACAGAGAGTGTTCTGTGTGGTCATTGCTCAATGAACTTAGAAAGACCTCAAGCATGTCTTCCTTTTTCTGGGAGGGAAAGATACAAGGGTACTTTTAATTCCTCAGGCAGGCAGAATAACCTGTGACTGAGGCCAAAACTAAAAATAAATACCCTTTGAGTGGTAACACACAATGACTTTTAAATTTTTCCAGACTCCCCCTGAAGCGGTAGCATGTGTCAGAATCACTGATTAAATTCTCAGCCATCTTATATGCATCACAGTAGAATTCTGTACACTGAAAATATCACAGGTTAGTCAACTTCAAATTTCCTATCTACTTTAAAATTTGCAAACATTGCTTGATTTTGGTAAAAAACAAAACACAGAAAATAATTCTTGCAGCCAGTGTTTTTAGGGGAAAGTTGCCCTTAGCCTGAAAGGTCTATTATTGATCAGAATTTTAGTCCTCCTTTCACATAAATGCAATATATAAACTCACATAGACAACTCTTCTCTGTGCATAATATTCTTGCATATTACAGATTTCGTATAACAACAGGTTATTACTTCGATAAAACATATTTTAAATTTTTTTCTCATTTTATTTCTTATAAAGTAGATTATTTTCTTACAAAGTGGATTTTTTTTTCTTATAAAGGGATAACATATTTGGAAAGTGTATTTACTATGGTAATATGTTCCCAATGAAATATAATTTCTATTAAATTAACTGCCCCAAAAAAGAATTCCTTTAGACTTCTTCAAAGTAGTTGGATAAATTATTGACTCACTGGAACAATAGCAAGCAAATATTTATGTAAGGATGCTATTAGCCCACATACACAATGTAAAAACCATTAGTTTTAAAAGATACTTCTTTAAATAATTATGTCCCTACAGCTAAAGGATTTATCTTTCTTTCATCACTTTTCTATTTATTTTTATTTCAAATTAACATAACATTTTATTCTACCTATGCATATTGATAGTTAACTTGTAAACCAGTGATTTAACGATTTTCATAACTATGAACCAGAACTTTTGAAACTGCAACCCTAATAAATTCTTCCTTTCAGTTGTCTGGGTCAGGTATTATGAAACAGTAACAAAATATTGGAAGTAAAGCAGCAAAAGGATAGATAATAGGAAGCAGAAAGATTTTTTTTTCCAATAGGAAGGAGAACAAGCGATGAAAGAGAAAGGGAAGGAAAGGAAAAAGGATTAACAGTGAAACCAAGGCCTCATGCATGGTAGAACTCATCACGGAGCCAAATCCCTAAGCCTTTTTAAGTTTTACTTTGAGGCAGGATCTCTCTAAATTACCCAACCTGGCCTTCAATTTGCAGTCAGAAATTCTTACTCAACAAATATAAAAGGAAGCATAAACTGTAATTAGATGTCAATAAATTAAACTAGAATAAGTCTTCAGCCCTTATAATCACTTGGCAAAAGGAAGCTATACATAGCTCCACCAGCTCAAATATTATAGCTTCCAGAGCCCAATATATATTAAAATACGATTTTCAGGGATATAACCTAATTTTACAATGTTTATTTAAATATGAATTGATTGTTCCCACTGTTTCTCCACTTAGTCATCCAATCCTGCTCTTAAACATGGCAAAAAAGGGTACCTGAAGGTATGCTGACTCCTGTTATGGTCGATACACTGTGTCAACTTGAGAAGTTTAGAAGTTTAGCTAAGAGACTCAGCAGAGGGGCAGGTTCCTTACTTTGTAAATATCCTCATCCTGTGCAAGAGCAGGGCAGGAAGGTTCTGTTCTTGCTACTTCTGCCCTGAGGGTTGGGACACGGCCTGCGAACAATATAAGAGAGGAAAAGAAGCTTGCTCTTCCCCAGTTTGCTCTGGCTGTTTTTCCTGTTTGCTGCCTTGAATGTTGCTCCTATACCAAGCCACCCTGTCTTGAGCCCCCTGATTAGGGACTGAAACCTCCACAAACAGTTAAATAAACCTTTCTTTCCTTCATTTTGGGTGTTGGGTATTTTGTCCCAGCAACAAGAGAAAAGGAACAGAGACGACTCCTTTACTCAATATTATAAAAACTATTGCCTTCTTTCAATCAGTAAATGGTGAATATTTACAGTAATAGATTTGATTAAAATGTTCTGCTCAGAACACATTTTACTAGTTTCATAACTGTAGTGTTCATTTTGAAAGTGACATAGTGTGCATGTCACTTTCAAAAGTGACATAGTGTATAAAAGCCTTGTTAATATAGCATTTGTTAGTAAGAAGCTAGCAGTGTCCAACTTTCTCTAGGAACATAGATAGCAGTGATAGTTTTCTTTGATTGGATTCATGTGGCATACACAGAGCACACAAACATAGAATTCCAAAAGAATTGGTGACTCTCATATAAAAAATAATACATCAATAAAACATCAATACATCAATAAAATTTCTGGGCATAATACATCAATAAAATTTCTGGGCATTAGTTGATCAACAGAGGGACATTTTATTTCTGACATTGTCCAGATATAGCTATTAAAAACTTCAGCACCACAATTGAGTTAAAATAAACTTTTAAACATCTAGGAGTCTAGAAAACACACATTCCAAACTTTATATTTTATATTTTTAAATGAACTTGATATATTCTGTTCTGTATAAATGGGCTCATTTTCACTGGAATGCTTCCAAAAATACAGAAGTTATACAAAATTTCCTATTAGTACTTCCAAAGTCTTTATTACTCTGAAAGATAAAGGAGTTTATTCTTAGGCTTTCTATATTCCCTGAATTATCTATGAGACCAGTTAGGTGTCCAGGGATCTTGATAGAAGAAGAAATGTTCTTCCTGACTTCCTTATGTGACATCAAGGCAATGATTTGGGGTAAGTGACACAGGAATCTTATTCAAATTTTAAAAAGTTCACGGGCACACTGTGTGAACTTGCTACTCATTATGATTTATGTCATAAAAGACATAGTCTATAAATTTGGCATGAATGCTTACTAGAGTGAAAATAATACCAATGAGTTAAAAACTAATTCTGGGCTTAATGGCACATGTTATATGCAGGAGAATGTGGGTTTCCCTGTTCTCAGTTATCGGATGATTTGGTACTGAGTAGAGTCCTCCCTTTTTCAGAATCCATGGAGACTATTGGGATAAACTAATTAAACTGAAAAAAAAAAGTTTATAAGCTGTGAGTGACAGCAGCACTAATACAATTGATGGGACCTCAGGAAAGTTGCTGACACACACTCATTAACCATGATACATTAAATTAAACAGAAAACGGCAATCACAGCACAATTGCCCAAAATTTGGGGCACTGGTCCTAGCACTAGATGCCTTGGAAAACAAAAGCAAATAATTGGGACATTGACAATGTTCTGCTCACTGGTTCAACCAATAACAAGTCAACAATTTCTTATTCAAGGTTTTCTATTTCACACAAAATGTCACTTAGATTAATATGTCTACAATCATGTTTCTCTGAACCCACAATACAAAGCCTCATGGATAAAACTGCATTTTTTAGAACTAAAAATTGTATTGAGAGAGACCAAAGAATTCATTTTAATGCTGAAGATGTACATTGCTGGATTTGTGAACACAGTATTCACTGAAAGTTTTAATCCCTTATTGGCCTTGCTGCAAAACACAAAAAGTGCCAGCCATATGACTTACTAAGAGCAATACAATTTAATAAATGGAATGCAGTACGTTTAAGCTATTAATCAAACTTCAGGGGTGAATTTCTATAAGGGCTGGTTCCTGTTCTGAACTTTGATTAATATGGCATTGAAGTTTCACCCTTTCTTCTTTTCTCTTTTGCCCTTTTATCAGGACAATCTAAAAATAAAACTCAGGCCCTTTCCCACTCCTTTATCATTAACAAGAATTCTACTCTTTTCTATCTCATTTTCATTCCTATATGGGAACATGGGGTACTTTTCCCATAAAGCCTCATTATATGAGCAATAAACTTTTATATGTGATTGCAGTATATGTGTGCAGGTATGTATGAAGTTAACTACAAATAAATAAAGTAATTTAATTTAACATAAGTTGAAAGCAGTCACTATATATATATATAGAGAGAGAGAGAGACAGAGAGAGAGAGAGAGAGAGAGAGAGAGAGAGAGAGAGACAAGGAAAGTTGCATACTATTAAAACACAATGAATCAAAATATTCAAGTGATCAGATATGTTATCATTTACAAGACCAATAAAGGTCAATTTAATAACTATTCTGTTATATTCTTCTCATTGATGTAAATAATTATATTTACCTTAGAATAAAAATAGAGATAGCATATTATTATAGTTACAGAAAAAACTAAGAATTATTTGAAACAAAGCTTTAGATATTCAATGAAATTTTAAAATATGTAAACAAGTTTCAATTTTCCATAAAAACTAACTCTCCACAGTAATTTAAATTAGTCAATACAGAGTTGAAAATCATCAGTGTCAGATTGTAAATTGTTCATTACCTAATTATCTCATGGATATATTAATTTAAGCACCACAAATGAAAAATCATAAAAAACCAAAATATTTTCATGTGACTGGACATGTGTAAAATAAAATGGCAAAATTTTATAATATTATGATTAAATTCTAGTAATACTTTATGGTTTCCATATC
>PVJX010014662.1:0-44331 GCA_004027295.1 Dolichotis patagonum | reverse complement strand
GTTAATGATTCATGATTGGTCAGGTCCTCCAAGGGAACCTTAACTTGACCATAAGGCATGACCTCCGGCTTACAAACCGTAGCAGATCCCAGAGAAGCATTCACAGAATCCGGACGCCTCTTCATCCTTACAAACTTCTGTTCTCTAGGACCTAATTTGGTACACGAAACAGAGGGTTCTTTTGATGTGTTTTCTGCACAAGAAGGAAGAGCACTGTCACAGCTCACTGATTTAACCAGAGGAGAAGCTGCGTCACCACGATAAGTCAACTTCTGCCTTACAGGTTGTTGGCTATACTCCAACAAAGAATTAATTCTCCTAACAGACTGCCGGACTGGAGTACGATGAAACTTAAGGGGTGACTTAGCTTTTGTTCTACTGGACTCATTTAATGAAAGCTGATTAAACCACTGTATGTGATCCGAAACCTTCCCATGCTCTGTCAGATGTACACTTTCAGAAACCGTCTTATTGCATGCTTCCACCAGTGACTGCTGTTTGGCAATTCTCACAGGCCTACGTTTTGACAGGTTTGTTATATTACACGCATTCTGCTGAGGGGAAGAGGATTTAGCCTCGTCCTCTCCAGAAGCTGCGCACTTCACTAAGTTCTCTTCGAGCATATTCTCCTTCTCCTTTGACTGAGTATTTAGTTCATCTTTCGGGGACTGCCCCTTCTTAGTTTGTTCAGCAACAGGGAATTCCTGCTGTACTAAATTAGCTTTTTGTACATCTGAATGAATGTCTCTGTGATGTTCTGCCTCCATCTGAGTTGAGTAACATTTTATAGTTGTTTCTCCACCAAACTTTTGAGTTTGTTGTGATAAGTCTCTTTCTGAAAAACAACTTTCATCTTTAACAGCAGAGTTTTCACAGTTTTCATCTGATTCTCTCACAGTCAAATTATTAGTTTCAAGATTTTCCTCTGAATTATACTCTCCATAAGATGTTTCATTCAATTTTTCTTTTTCCACATTAGTTATCGATGATTGCCGATGACTTATCAGTGCATGAAGATTATTTCCAGACTCAGAAAAAGCTTTCTGAATCTTCACCAAAGTCTCTGAGGTCAGGTTATTTTCATCCCCACTAAGGGAGCTTTCCATTACACTGCTGTTGGTTTTGCTGTGTGAAGTGGAAGGGGTGAATTCATAGGGTACACCAGGTGACTTTTCCACTGTAATTTCAGGTTCCAAAGTCAAGTTCTGTACTTTAAGATTTCCCATTCCTGGAGAAGCTTCATCTGCATCCACTTCTTGAAAACTTGAATTGCTAAGTCCTGTCCAAGACATCCGGTACCTTCTCCCATCCAGTCGCTCTGGAGTTACTAAGTTTTCCTCAGACTTACTGATCTTTACTGAACCTAAAATGAAGCAGTTCAGTGCTTTTAATCCTTTACATCCGACCTTGTTTTTGAAATACAATCCAACCACATGGCAACTAAAGTTACTCAATACTTCCAAAAAATTAAGGATTAGTCATAATTTTAATACAAAAATACCAAATGTCTTCATGTATAAGTATCTTCCAATTGTTGCGAGAAAAATACAATGCCAATTTAAATATTTCTCTTATTCAAACATGAACTTTAAATATCTAGAACAGCAAACTGCTTAGTACATTTTATCTTTAAAAAGCAACTAAAAAAAGTAACTAAAGTAGGTTTTTTTTTTTTTGTAAAACTAACAGTACTGTATAAATGTACCTTTCTTTGGTAATCTTTCATCAATATCTGGGCTAAAAAGCAGACCTGTTTTTACAGATTCAATCCTGTTTTTTAAACTTTCTTGACTTGCGAGTCTCCGACCAACATTTTCGTATCTATTAACACCAAAACATCCATTCTGTACAGAAAAGAATAATTAAAAAAAAAAATTGGTTAAAAAGTAAACAATTACTTTGAAATATTAAGACAGTAATTTTTTTTGTAGGTATCAAAATCTATAGCTTAGTAAAGAAGACATATATGACTGGGAAACAGTTTTGTAACACAAATATTCTTACCTGCTAATGAGAATTATATATATTAGTTGATATTTTATGCTATAAAATAAAAGCAATCTTACATATTCACTATTTAAAAAAATAAAATTTGTGCTACCTCTGTAAGGGCCTGTTCACAAACAATAGAGGAAAAAAAAGATCAAAATCTTATCTTCTTGGAACTGACAGTCTAGATGCGATTTCGATCAAAACAAGAGAAACAATGAATTACACTGTAAAACCCAATATCTAAGATAAAGGCTGCCATAAAAAGGGGGCCATGAAGATATGGAGCGATGAAGGGAAGGAGTGTAATTTTAAACACAGCGACGAGAGGTCGATTTCTGAGCAAAGAATAGTAAGGAGAAGGGCCATGAAGGTTTAAGGGGAAGAGCACTGTAGCAAGAGAATCCAGTGTGGTCTCCAAGGCTGCAGCAGAATCTGGCATGTTCAACCAGCAAGGAGATCAGTGAGCAGGAATCAGCAAGCAGGCCGGGAACAGGCGCTGCCAGGAGCAGAGCTCAAAAATGTGTGCTGGGACCGGATTGTGTGGAAGCCTGCAGCCAGTGTGTGAGCTTCGGTCTTTATTCAGAATGGAAAAAGAATCATTGGAGGGTTCTGAACAGAAGAGTGACACGACCTAACTTGGTTCTGAAAGACTGCTTTGGCTGCAGCAAAGGCTGAAGCAGGGACCCTGTTAGTTGGAGCTTGCTGTAGAACACAGCTGAGGAAAGAAAGTATGGGAACACGGCACTGGGGAGAACTGATCAGTCTGGAGAACACTACTGGATTAGACAGACGTGCATGAGAAAGCAGAATCAAGAATGTGCTGGAGAATTTAAGCTTGGAAGTCTAAGTAAATATACTGAGTTTAAACGTAACCATTCCCTTGAGTAAACAGAGAAAGTCCAAGGACTAAGCTTGGCCCCTCTATTCCAAGGGAATTTGAAAGTGACCAGTGAAAATGCAAGAGAAGAAAGTACACCAAAGGTGAGCAAGTGATCCCCTGTATCAAACGCTGACAGGACAAGATGAGTGAAAATTTATTTTTGACTGCTGGTTCAAGTAATGTTGAATTCACTGGTGACCAGTTTCAATTTTTGTGGGAACAGAAGTCTTGATACAAAGAAAACAAAGTGGCTCAGTAGCTAGAGGAGAAGCAGGATTAGAGGGGTCTATTAGTATTAAGTCTACAGCTTATGCTAGTGCAAGCTGACTGATGAAATGATAAGAAACTTACTGCATCTCTGTTTTTCCCCAGGCTAAACTTCAAACGAAGAGATCTTCGAACCTTTTCTTTACGACTAATTTTAGGAGAGAAGCAGCCTGCTTTTCCTGATTCCACCCTACAAAGAATCAGGAAAAGATCAGTTTACAGCACAAACATAAGAAATTGTTACAAAATGAAACTTGAAAAAATTCAAAGCAAATCACATTACTAATAATTGAACAAAGTAATACCTTTTTAAAGACTAAAACTTCAAGACACCAAACATGAACACGCTGTGCTGGTATATAAAAATGATTTATTTGTCATAAAAGTGCAGTCACTTACAAATCAGAATCATTACATTAGACTAGCTTTTTTTACTTTTCGTTTTTCAGTTACTGTTTAATTCCTTGGATTAGTTTAAGGAGAAAATCTTAAATTGATATTAATTCGTGTCTTTTTTTAAACAGAAAAACGTAAAAATATCAATAAAAGCTTCAAAACAGGCTAGTGGGACAGTAAAAACAATCAATACATTGTGTATTGTTATATTAATAGTAGTTATTCAGAGTACAAGATATACGCATGAAATACTGTCCAAAAAAGCATTAGCACAAAATTTCTTCAAGGAACTAAGAGACACTAGCTAGCCGTGTAACTATCTTAACTATCTTTGTGTATATGTATTTTCCTTTTTCATTCCTTCCTTCCTTTCCCCTTTCGACCATCACAGTTTTAATTTTCTTTTGAACAGTTTCTTCCCTAGTCACAATATCTATTATGTATTGTGGATCTTATTGATTCTTTCACTTTCTCATACTAATGAGACAATTCAGTGTTGACACGTGGGCCTCACTTATTTCACTTAGGAGTAGGCACCTGAGTTGCATCCATGTACCTATAAAGGTCTCAAGTTTATCTTTCTTTGTGGCTGAGTAGTATTCCATTATATAAAAAAGCCACATCTTTTTTTTCCATTCTTCGGCTGATGGACATTTGGGCAAAAAAGTGAAAAGACAACCCACAGAGGTTGGAAATAATTTTAGCCAATTGTCCCTCAGACAAAGGACCTTTATGTATAACATATAAAAATTTGAAAAATATCAGGCACACCAAATTCAAAGACCCAATCCAAACATGGGCATCTGAGACGAATACACAGGTTCCAGATGAAGATATAAAAACAGCATATATGAAAAAATGGTCAGCATCATTGGTCATTTGAGAAATGCAAATTAAAACACTGAGATTCCATCTCACTCCAGTATAAATGGTTATCACAAAGAAATCAATAACAACTACTAGCAGGGCTGTGGGTAAAAGGTAACCCTTTCTCCACTGTTGGTGGGAGTGTAGACTGGTGCAATCACTGTGGAAACCAGTGTAGAGATTCTGCAAAGAACTAGGATTTGAGGTCCCATTTGACCCAGTTCATTCCCCTCTGGGTGTCTTCCCAGAAGAACTAAAAGCATCACACCACAGCGATATATGTGCGCCCATTTTTATAGCCACACAATTTGTGACAGACTACCTTTTTAAACAACGGGAAACTGTTAATTATACCCACTGACACAGGATTTTAAGCAAGCCAAGTGGACATAAATTAGGAATCTTTCTCTGGTTAGTATTTGGAGGTACTTGATTAACAAGACACCAAAAATGGCCCTGAAGCAAGGCCAGCAGATCGTTGTAGCTGCTGGTTTCAAACAGGAGCCTACAGAGAATTCTTTCTGTGGTCTGTTGGCCATTTCAGAACTTTGGAAATGGAATGGTCAATTCATGAGAAAGAAATAGCAGGTGAGTATGGTGGACTTTGGGGGGCCTGCAGGGGAGAGACCCTGGCACCTCGGGACCTGCACTGTGCAGTTGACTTGGGGTGCCAGGAGAACAAGGAGCTCCTCCCCTCTCTGGGGGGTGGCTGAGAGTGTGGCAGACTTTCGGCAGCCTGAAGGAGAGAGACCCTGGCGCATCGGGACCTGCACCGTGTGGTTGACTTGGGGTGCTGGGAGAACAAGGAACTCTTCCCATGTCTGGGGGACAACTGTGATCCTGCCTGTGTGTGGGCTGAGAATCAGACATCTCATGTCGTCCTGTCCCCCATCCCGTGTTCCTCCTCCCCCTCCCCCCTGCCTAGCAAGTGGGAGCCAGTGAACTACACATCTTGTGAAAAGACTATGTTATTTAGTATGAGCTCTCCATATGCAAAGATAAGGACAATCATTTGGAAGAAAACAAGAGACAATATGATACATAGTGAAGATCTCTGGTTGTCTTGCTTTGAAATTCATGCTTTCTTATGTCCCATTCTATTCTGTTTTGTTGTTTAATTTTACTTCCTTTTAAAATAAAAAAAAAAAAAAACAAGAGGTTAAAAAAGAGAGGTTAACAGTTATTATTCAAATCTGGTTCTTGGTAGAATGACACGATATTTTACCAAGAATCATATTTGAATCATATGGTGAAATACATATGTATTTATGAAATATTAATTCAATGACCACAAAATATCCTGGATAAATTACCTGCAAACTTTTTTGCCTGCAATTCTTTTACTTCGCCTTAGCACGTCTGTACTGACCAAATGGCTCCCACTTACGATGACAGGAGACAGAGAACGCTGAGATGGCCCTTCTGGACTTGTATCACAATGAACTACCAAAAATAACCATATATCATACACACTTATTTTATTTTCATAGTGTAAAACAGTAACAACACAGTTGTATTTAAAGCTTTAATTTCTGCCCCCAAGCAACAACAAAAATCTTAATTTCTGCTTAGAAAGTTTACATGTCAAATAACTGACTTGAAGAAGTACTATATATATATATATATTTTTTTTTCCCCCACTAAAAGTTAATTCAAATACTACTCTCATATTTCCTCCGCTTTAAACTTAATAATATGAAAAGGGACAACATTGTCATTCAGTGGGTAAAGCTGGAGTTGAGTTTGCTCAACCATTTGCAAAATGGCTTTAGAAAATGAATATAAGCAATACTGTTATGTATGATTTCCAATATAGTATCTAGTACAGAATATTAATTATACTGTCATAAAAAATAAACTTCAGAAACGAGTTGGAGCCTGAGTATTGAGGATACAGCTGCTTTTCCAATTGCTATTCATCTGACCCCAAAACTGAAACTTGTCCAAACTTCCTTCCCATAAACAAAAATTATCCATAACAATGACTGGGTCCCTCTGGCACTGCCACTTGCCATGCGAAAAATGGTTACAGTGGCGAGGAATATAGCTCGGCAGCTTAAGCGCCTGCCTGGCAAGCAAGATGTCATGAGTTCAGTTTCTGGGACCAAAGAAAAAAAAGGTTACAACAGAAATTCAACTTAATTAACTTATGTTTGACCCCTATCTAGTGTACATCCAACAAACACTAACTTTTTGTCTCCACCATTGTCGATAAAGAGTTAACCATGTTTTTTATTTTGTTTTTGTCATGGAAATGGAAAAAATACAACCATCACAGTGATTTTTGGGTGCACTAGGCTAAGGAAAATGTTTTAGGCCAACAAATAACACAGCGGACGTGACACTAGCAACGTTAGGCCAGAGCTACAGGCCGGTCACACTGGAAGTACATCAGGTCAAGGGAAGTGGGGAAGTGTGCTGAACGATGTAGGTTTATCATACGTGTGAGAATCACGTGTGATAAATCACCATCTACATTAACCGAGGAATTGTGGATTAATGTTGCCATTACATATTTTAAAAAAAAGCATGGATTTGTTATAACTCAACTTAGAAATCAACTTATTTTCAATCTTACAGAGGGAATTTATTGAATTGTAGCTGAGAAATCCAAGAAAAATAGTAAACTAAAAATAATGGGATTACTGTTGAACTTTTTAACATTTTTATAAAGAAAATACACTGATTACGCAGTCTCAAACTAAGGTTAAAACAATACTAGAATGTTTAAGCTTTTGGAGGCAGCTTGGGGAAGGAATAAATAGATTCGTTTCTTGAGAAAGATGCTCTAATGTGATTAAGTAGAATCAGGTAAAACTACAATTCCACATTTATCTTTTTATTTTTATTTTTTGTATCAGGAATCAAACTTATGACCTTGAGCTTGCTAGGCAGGCAGCTTTGTGCCCTTGAGCTAAATCCCCGGCCTGGTAAAACTACAATTCCCATTTGCTATTTGGCAAAACTCTTCCAAACTGGAATGGCTCTTGAATATTAAGGCCAACATTAAGTTATTTAAAGGAGTGTAAGTCTCCAAACTAACCACTAAGAAAGCTGCAGACATAAACATCATGGTTCTTACCATTAAATTTTAATGAGTCAGTGTCGGTTTTAAAAGACAGGAGACTTTATAAAAATACAGACATCATAAAACATAGAAAAGTTTTGGCTTCAAAGGATATTAATCTGAAATAGTTCTCTTCCAAAAATAGGTACTCACATTAATCACTTACCAGTTCAGTTACTTAAAGAGTGACCAAAATTGCATGTTTTTAAACTTAATTTTTATAAGCTAACAGGAAATAGAAAAAGTATTGAATAAATCTGATAAAATTGTTCTTTTTCTATGTATGGTACATTTTAAAATATTCAACACAGAGTGCAATGTTGCAATCTAGACAGTAGTATTTAGTCTCTTTCCAAATTCTGCCTGCATTATTGTCCTCCTTTGAATAATATACTTTACACTGTCACGTTGGCCTCTCATTTTTTTTCTCCTTATTTTTTTGTGGGTGTTATAATTTCAAAAACATGTCTGCCCACTAAACATCATGGATATTGGAGTTGACAATGGAGTTCCTAGTTGATGATGGAGTTCCTAGTTGTTTCATTAGCTCATATTTTTTATTTGGTCTATTAGACCTAATGTGAATTGTAAATGACTTTGTGAATTCTCTGGTTTTGAGTATATAACAAATGAGTTCCATATTGTTTGGCCCAGAGGTGCATAAATGTATTCAAATAATACTTTTTCCCTAGCATTTTGACTACAGGATAGTTAGATGCCGGTCAACTCTGTCAACACCATCCATCCATAGAATTATTATACGCATGGACTGCTATTGGAATTGTTTTACTTTCCTCTTTATAAAGTTCTATCATTTCTATATTATGAATAGTTGACAATAAGGAGACATCTTTTTTTAATCTTTCCGTTTTGTAACAGACTTTCCCCCTCTGCTATGCTATCATTTCTCCCCTTTTCAGTTTCTTCATCTTTTGGTACTTCTTTCCTATTCAGTCTCAGAGTCCCAAATATGTCCATTTTATACTGTAAAGAGTACCATTCAGTTGTGGAGAAGAACACAAACTCCATCTAATGTACTTATAAGAGTTTTTATAGATTGCAGCCCAAAATTATGGGTTGTTTTTCACAAATAAAACACAAATTAGTAAAAGAAAATAACCAGAACTTATTAGATTTCACTAGAAATAAACATCAAAGGGAAATACAATGTCCTAAATAAAAAAAGCATGCAAAAGTAGTAAAAAAAAAAAAACCCCAACAGATGTACAAATATCTCATGGCGATAAGAATCAACTAGTTGAAATGACATCTGTTTTAGGTATACTGTAAATGCTTAATGCTTACAACCCAGTTAAGAACCAGATTTGCTACCTGAGACTGGCGTAGAACTGCTACTGAAGAGATTACTTGGCAACAGCTCAAAGTTAAAATTGTGCTTGATGGACTTCATTTTCTTACTTGAAAGACCATGAGAAGAATCTACTGGTAGTTTACGCTTAGCATTTGGTGTAAGAATCACTGGGGACACAGACAGCTGGGCTGAAAACAAAACAAAACCAGTTTGCTATTTCTCTCATAAAATAGATACAATACAAAAGCTTTATATAATTTCTTCATATAAAGCTAATACTCAGAGCAAAATATGTGGGCCACATATTGCCATTATTAAACATGTTATTTAATTAAAACATTGCAGAAACTTAAAATGAAGAGCAAAGCTAAAAAATGGCAAGGTTTCAGAAGCAGCAAAAACTTAAAACTCAAAATAAAAGATGCAGATAACATAGGTGAGAGAATATT
The DNA here is from genome assembly GCA_004027295.1 of Dolichotis patagonum. Classification (NCBI taxonomy): domain Eukaryota; kingdom Metazoa; phylum Chordata; class Mammalia; order Rodentia; family Caviidae; genus Dolichotis; species Dolichotis patagonum. Next base: position 35,101 of record PVJX010014662.1, on the reverse strand, counting down.
AACATAGGAAAGGAAATTATAATCAACCCGTGATCTTAGTACTCTGGAGACTGAAGCAGGAGGATCGCCGAGAGCTTGAGGCCAGCCTGCAGTTACATAATGAGTTCAAGGCCAGCCTGACTCACATAGCAAGACGCTGTCTCAAGAAAACAAAAACAACAACAAAATGAAAATAACCCACCCCCACCAAAAGAAAAGTCAAAACAAAAAAACTAATTTAAATATTGTATTTGCTTTTCATAACCTAATATTAATCAGTTTATTTCCTCACTTGGAAACGAAAGATCAGGTTGTCTGGTATTGGTTGGACATTTGAGCAAGCAAATTAGGATAAAATATTGGAAGATACAATAATAAATTTCTGGTTCTAGAACAAAAATGAAGTTGAGCTAATTCCCCATGTTTAATAAACTCTAAATTACAAGCAGCAAAAAAAAATCCACACTAAGAAAACTGATGCTATAACAGAGTAAAAGAAATTTTTATCCACAATTTTGACTTCATACCTAATGTAATCAACAGTTGCAAAATCATATAAACACAGTATCTCCAAGGAAAATTATATTTAAACTATTAACTAAAATAACATTTTTATGGTAATTAGTTTTTGTACATTACTACAGAAATTTTCACTTAAGTGGTTAACAAATACTTACCAGTTCCATCCTGCTGAGGTGTAATAGAGGGTGTTCTGTTGGATTTAAATTTATTTAGTGCTCCATTAACAAAATCTGAAATTCAAGGCATGTATAATTATATAATCGGTAAAAACACCTATTTTTCTTCTAACAGTAATGCATATTGTGATTATAAAACCTAACTTTGTATCAGGTTACATACTTTAAAATTTAAGGTTATTTTAAAATAATTATTTCAACATAAACACTAAAAGATCAATTTCTATTCCTCTCTGCGTAATCCCATCCTCCTACAAATATACAATAAAATGATACAATGTATAATGTACATACAGACAGTACAAAAGAGGGCATCATTTCTTGATAGTTCCAGAGACACAGGTTTGAGCTGAGGTAACAGCAATGGAAATGGAGGCAGAAAGGAAAATGTTTAAGAACGAGTTCAAAGTGACAAGATTTGGTGACCATGGGATGTGAAAACTAGGAGAGATTTCTGAATAGACAATGGTGCCACCAAATGAAAATGGAAACTTGGGAGTAGAAGGATTCGGCCCAACTCTGAGACGCTGAAATGGATACAAATCCATTTTGGGGAAAGATCAGAGTTGGAGAAGTCAGTTTGCAATTTATTAGACCAGAAATGGTAGATTTTAAAAATGCAAGTGAAGGAAGTATTTAATAGGAATGAGAAGTACAAGAATATGAAACTTAAGAAGGATTTATAATGCATAATCCATGTGTGGTCATGCACACACCTGTGATCCTGGCATTCCAGAAGCTGAGGCAGGAGAACTGCTGTTAGTGAGTTAAAAGTCAGCCTGAACTACACAGTGAGACCTTATTTCCGAAGGAATGAATGAGTATGAATGAATGTGAAAAGGTCAAAGATGGAAGAATGGAATATTTGAGAGGTGGTTGGAAAAAGAAAATCCTACAAATCAGACAAAATAAATGGCCAAAGAGATGGGGAAAGAAAGACTGCATAATACTACAAATAAAAAGGAAAAGAAACCAAAGTATCAAAAAGGAAACAGTCAAGTAGTCAGAGACACATTGACTAGCACAGGCCTAAACTATGTATTTTAGATTTCGCTACTACGTTGACTTCAATAGGAATAGCTTGATGCAAACATGTCCCTAATTTTCTTCCACACTAAAACATAAAAATCTTTATATATATTCATTCACCTAGTCATCAAATGTCACTTAAATATTCATTAAGTTCAGAAACTGTCAATACACAAGGGGTGATCAAAACATATGGGAAGGAGGGTTGCAGGTGTTCTAGTCTCTCCTGGGCGATTTAGTGACAGCCTGTCTCCAGTAAAAAAAAATAAATAAATATAAAGGCCAGGATTATAGAGTTCAGTGAGAAGACCCCTGGGTCGAGTCCCCAATAAAAAAAAAAAAAAAAAGTAGTAAATGTATATTAATGTTACATGGGAGTTTCCTATACCTTTCTGAGAACTTTGCTGCTAGTTGAAATTCTTTCCAAATCAACCAGGCACAGTGGCACATACCTGTGATCCCAACACTTGGGAGACTAAGACATGAGGATTAAAAAACAAAAACAAAAACCACATACAGTAAATGTTTAATGTTTTTAATGAACCTTTATTACAGTAAAAGACACACTGCCAAGAACGAAGGGCTAAGTGTGTTTGAGGCCGGTGTTTTCAGGAGGTTAATGGCAGTGTGTCTTTGGCAATGACATGCCTCTTACTGTACTACACTTTAAAATGTTTACATTCACTGTGGTTTTCATCTCCTCTCATACTACTGACAAATCTGACATCTTCAAGTGAAGCAGGAGCAAATCAGAAAAATACTGAAACCTCACAAGTCAAAAATGGGCAATGCTCTAACTGCCAACCTTTATGGCACTGATACAGGCAAACAAGGTCACTATCAGAGGACAAAAGAAACAAGTGAAACAAGAGCAAAAAAATAAAGAACAAGCAACAGATTCAGCCACAGCAGAGCGCACACACTTAGAACGGCACAGGACACTCAGGAGCATGTAGGGACATTTTGCTGTTCACTGCGCTAGTGATCGTTTACACACCTGTTCACACGTGCGGAGCTGGGGGCACGGAGCACCCCCGATGAACAGGTGTTCTAGCCCTGAGAGGCAACTAGTTAAGCAAAGGGATGTCACACGACAAATGTATACGTAAACGCATTGGGGTTGAGCAGCACCTTTCCCCCCATGTGGAGAGAGGGCTCCACCTGGCCTCTGCCTGCTGTGCTAACTCTTGTCTTTATCTCCCCGTCCTCTCACAGTCCTCGCCCCGGCAACTCTGAGAGCTGTGCTGGATGTGGCACCTTCCAAACCCCCAAACTGTCCTGGCAGCAGCATGGACCACTCGCACACACTGCTGAGACCACCTAGAGCGATGCTAGCAAACTATAGCACCTGTGTTACGTGTGACAAAAGATGTTAATGCAGGATTGGGGCTTTCTAACCTAAAACCTCCGTATTCAGGTTTAGCTGCACTGGCAGCACTCTGTGACAAGTAAGTGCACGTTGGGTTACAGTTTGGGCACTCGTCTCTAGGAGGTCCACCTACACTGACCTAGAGTATAAAGAGAAATGGGAAAAGTCTCAGTCTCTGTAATAGTCTCATCATTTTGGTCTATATTTCATTTCAGGAAATACAACATCAATAAGGGAATCATATTAATCAGCTCAGCACTGTATCTATGAAAGATATTTGTGAGTTCAATGACAATACCCAGTAGTACTCACACATGCTCGCACTGTAGAGAACAGGAAAATTACAAGATTAAATCAGTCTGCTTATAAGAACTTACTCATGGGATCCTGTGTAGACTCTGAGGCAAGACAACTGAATGCTGTTGATATGTAGCAAAAAACTAAGCTACAGTAATTCAAATATTTATCAAAGCAAAAGGTCTAAAGAGTTATATAATTGTCATGGTTTATGTCAGTGGCCCCCAAGCCTCATGCCTTTGCATTATGCATTTGTGATTGGTTCATTGTCTAGCACTTGGATTGGGGATGTGAGTGCTACATCGGCCTAGGGGTGGAGCCAGGATGTGATGTAATGGCAGGAAGAAGGTATGTCTCTCTCTTTTGCGTATGAACCGTGGCCCTACCATGCCACCCTGCCTTGGAGCCAATTGAGTATGGGCTGAAACCTCCAAAAACTGTAAGAAATAAACCTTTCCTTTCCCAACTTTGGGCATCAGGTATTTTGTCTCAGCGAGAAATAAAAAGTAACTAAGACAATAATAATGTAAATACACTTATCACTTCTGAAGTGTACTTAAAAATGGTTCAGATGAGCTGGACACAGTAGCTCACACCTGTAATACTGGCTACTCAGAAGGCTGAGGCAGGGAGAGCACGAGTTTAAGTTTAGCCTGGGCAAAGTTAGCAAGACCCTCCCTGTCTTAAAATACAGAAGGCTGAACATCATATTACAAGAAGCTGAGAGTTTTCCTTGTGAAATCAGGAACATGACAAGGATGTCTGTCATCACTACTGCTCAATCCAATTTTTGAAACATAGCCAGAGTTATCAGGCAAGAGAAAAGGTGTACAGATAGGAAAGAAAGAAGTGAAACTATTATTTGCTGATGACATGATCCTCTCTACATAGACCAAAAGAATCCTAGAATAACCAAATTCAGTAGCACAGTAGGATAAACACATAAAAATCAATAATGATCCTGTATACCAATCATAAACTCACTGAAAAAGAAATTACAGAAATAATACCTTTCACAGTAACATTAAGAAAAATTAAATACTTAGGTGGATTTAACCTAACCAAGGAAATGACCTCTATAATGAAAACTACAGAATTTTAAAAAAGATTAAAGAGGACGTAAGAAAATGGTTCTTGTTCCCAGACAGGCAGAATCAATATTGTCAAAATGGCCATACTTCCAAAACTGATATACAGATTTAACATAACCTTAACCAAGTATCAACAGTGTTCCTCTTGGAACTAGAGAAAACCCTTAAATTCATATGGAACCTAAGATACCTAGAATAGCAAAACCAATCCTGAGCAATAAGAACAAGGCAGGAGGCATCATGATCTTGGTCTCCAAGTTATACTATAAAGCTACAGTAACAAAAATGGCATGGTATTTACAACAAACATGTATGTGAATTAACAGAATAGAGGATGTAAAAACAATCCAGGCACATTCAGCTACCTGCTCATTGACAAAGGGATCAAAAACTTATGTGAGGCCGGGGGTTTAGCTCAGCGGCACTAGTGCCTGCCTAGCAAGTGCGAGGTCATGAGTTCAAGCCCCAGTACCAAAGAAAACCAAAACTTATGCCAAAGGGAAGACAGTTTCTTTAACATATTTCCAACCCTTCTTCCTTCCTTCCTTCTCTTAAATGAATTAATTTCCTAAAATACTTTATGCCTCAGGTCATATCTCTTCAAAACCTACATCCAGGTTAGTATTCTAATTCTTTAGCCTGACATCAAATTTGCCATGCTATTCCAGTGCATACAAAGAACCTGTCACTTAAATCACACTGATTTGTTGTAAGACACACATATATTACTTTTTTCCTACACAACTTTCTTCATAGCATCCTTCTCTTCTAGTGCAAAACACATTTTCTGATCCTTCATCCAACCTCCTTCCACTCACTCTTTAAGAGGTCCAATTTGACTTCCTCTTCAACAGACTCTCATCATCTTACCCAGGGAATTTTTCTCCTGTGCACACATTTTATGCTTGTACTAAAGATACAGTACCCAATACCACATTGTGCTATCACTGTATTCCACATGCATATCAAACAGTTTCCAACTGTGTATCAGAAAGGCACATACACAGCTTATGCTTCAGGTTCAAAGGGGACATGCCAGTAAGCAAATCGCAGTGCCTCCCTGAAATGAGACTGCTACTTACCTCCAACACTTTGCCTTCGCTTTCTCTTACACTCACTGGGGGTTTCATGTTCAGCATCTTCGAAGACTTCCAAGGATGGAGTAGCACAGAGACCATCAATACCCAACATAGCGGGTATCTTTTCCATGATAAAATCAGGTACTCGCCCTAAATAAAAGTTTTCATAGATAAGACTATTATCATCCTTCCTTCACACTCCCCTCCAAACCTGTGTGGCTAATATCCAACTGTTTAGCAATTGCTTTCATAGTAGATGTGGAAGCAGTTAGGATCTGACGCATTTGATCAAATCCTATTACTTAGGACGGAGCCATAGCTTACCGATGTCTGAGGCATAATCTATAAACGTCTGTACCACTGCAGCCTGTAATCGTAGCTTCTTTTCAGTGTTAGCAGATATCTTTTCTTGTCCCTCACTCGTCTGCAGAAGATTTGGTGCAAATATTACGGCAAGATTGCTGCTATTCATCTTATTCTTACTGGACCTTCCATGAGAAAACAGGTTTTATTACATGGAGAAACAGGTAACAGTATAGAAAGCTAAGGTAACGCATTAAGCACATGTTGAAGACTTCTTAATTTATTAGTCATATACCAATCAAACCAAGTCAACCCAAATATTAGGAAGATTGCTCAGTGGTAGAGATTGATTTACCTACCACCTTGGAGCCTGTGGGTTCAATAGTCAGCATCAAAAATAAAAACAACAAAGAAAAACGTAAAAGAGAACCAAAATACATTATCACCTCCATATACTTAGCATAGATTATAAAAATCATGGTAACCAAAGTACATGCTTTGCTTTTCCACACAAATTAAACATGTTTATCTGATTTGCAAAGTCACAAATAGAAAACTAAGAGTATTAGAAATTAGTGGACTGACAGCAGGGAGAGGCAAAATATTTGAAAAGCAAAGCACAAATATTTTTAAGAACACAGCAATCACAAGTCATTCTGTGCACAAGGAATCTTGTAAAATACTAAGACATCAAGAAAATAGGAAATCAATTGTATAGTCTTTCCTAAATTATAAGGTGTACTTCTTTTAAAGAAAAATTTCCATTTAGAAATGGAATTTGTTACCCACAAGGATAAATCTTTAGGTAGTTGACAAATTACACTATCATTTCATTTCCCAAAGACTTTCAATTATAACTTACCTAAGAGAAACATTCCTGAGAAAGTTAAAGAAATATCTTAATATATCAATTGTATGGTCAGCCATAAGGCAGGAAAGTAACAATGTGGCTGTGTTCTTCTCCTCTGATCCTAACTGTTGAGCTTTGAAAAGTGCTTCATGCAAATCAGCTGGGAGAATGGGCTCTGGCAATTCCCTAAAGAACTGTTTAAGAAGTCCTGCAATGTCACAAGGAAGTGCAGAGGACAGGCCACCTTCACCATTATCCAGTTTACTCTGAAACAAACAACAGGGAGCATCTTCACAGCTTCGGAATTCATTACAAATAAATTAACCCTCATTATCATTAAAGAGCTTTCGTAAAGTCCTCTTAACTTGTTTTAATAGTTATTACTCCTCTGTAGAAAGGTAAAAATAAAACTATAAAGTTTTCATTTCAGGTAGGACTTTATAAGGGCTATGAATTTGAACTTAAGTCAGTAAACTTTTGAAGTATTATATAAATGACACAGAATTTCTTTTCAAAAGATTCCTCCACCAGGAAACAAACAATAAAAAACCTTCCCAATTCAGTTTCTGTCAATTATTCAATTATGTTCTACATATTTCAATCACAAAGAAACCAAATTAGAAAATGATACACATGAAAAATTACAGCTCAAAAATAAGTTTACCTTTAGTGCCTTCAGGCGAATAACAGATCCTGATTTCCTAAAAAGTCCTTCGGTATGAATATGTTCTTCTAAAGATGTGCAAGCATCCACAAGAAAGCTGAAAGAGAAAAAAACTGTTTCACGTGGCCAGCTACACACTATACCATCTCCTCTTCTCCTTCCAAAATCATCAACAGGCCAAGTACTATGCCCCTTTCAGAAGTTCTAATGTCATAAACCACTTTAATCTTTGTGACAAGTCTTGCAGTTATCTTCCTTGCTCCTTGAAAGCTCTTCCTCAAATGCACCCTTTTACTCAGCCAACTTCAGTGTGACTGCTTAGTTCCACATCCTTTTCAATCCTCCTCCGTTTGTCCGCTCGAGTTTAGAAAGATTTGGCTTGGTGACTGCCTCTGTGAAATGCACCCCTCTCCAGTCAGACTCTCACACTCATTACTCCAAACCATTCTCATCAGCCCAGAGTGGCCTCTGCCCTGCTAAACCCATGCTTAGGCATCATTCTGCCTCCTGCATCAGCTGACCACTTCCCTGCTCAGAAACACTCCTTCTGCCACTCTTCCAGTTTTCCTCTTACCCCTCCCTCAAATTCCTTTTCTGGTTCTCCTTCTTCTTCCAGACCTCTGGTTAGTGGACCGATTGAGGGCTCTGTCCAAGGCTACCTGCTTTTATCTACTCTCTCCCCCTGGATCACCTTAGACAGCAAACACAGCTTTAAGTATCTATCATCCACCTACACATGCTTGAAAATAAGCATAGACGTTTTTCTCACTCAAACATCATTCCTCAGAATACTAAGATATATCCTAGTCCTTATAATTTTTCTCATCTTAAGGGTTGTGTGCTGAATTTCTTTATTTTGAATAATAATCTCAAACCATCTTAGCCTTAGATGCTTAGATATTCAACAACTGGTGCCAATAAATTAGAATGTACTGCAGCTACAACAGTTGTAGTGGTACATAGAAGCAGAATGTCAACCCAACTTACAAAGTGTAACGCACAGTTGGTTTTTTGTTTGTTTAATTAGGTCAAAAACCTATAGCAAAAAATTAGTCATTATTCCTAGGGATATGACTCTGCAATTTCAAATGTTGGAAACTATTGTAGTAGGTTTTCATAACAGGAAAACCAGTCATTCATAAATCACATAAAAAGCAAAATATTAAGTGGTTATCTTAGAAAGACCGTGCATCTAACCCTAAGGGTTAATGGAGGAAAACCATAGTTAGGGAGCAAGGTGTTCAATAAGCACTTCCGGCTGACAAATCACTTCAAACCTCCACTACTGGACTGCAGTAGACGAAAGGAGCCCCACTGTGTATAGAGGGAAAATAAATTAAGAGACAAGACAGTTTCTTTATATACATTTTATAGCTATGAAGACATAAACTTCCCCAATAATTTCTGAAGCAGTTAGTCAAAAAGTTACTCACAAAAAGCAAGACACATAGGAAAGTTAAAGCACTACATAACATATTGTGTACTATTCACAAATATTCTTGTTAAATATTCTTTTATCCAACATTCTCAAAAATATGGAAATTACTACTGAATTGGTAATTTAGTCCTTTTTTTTTTGAGGTAAAATCTTGCTATGTAGTTTAGACTCGCCTTAAATGTACGTAGCCAGGGTTGGCCTCAGACTTGAGGCAGTCCTCCTGCCTCAGCCTCCTGAGTGCTGGGATTATGTGCATGCATCACTACACCTGACTATAATTTAGTATGTTACTTAAATCTGAGTTGTGGCCAAAAAATTGGTAGCGAGTGGAAAACTCTAACAGAATAAAACTAATTTGATTTTAAAATATGGACTCATTACCAGACATTAAAATTTAGTTCTGGAAATGAGCACAACTTACACATTCAAAATCTCATCTTTACATTAGCTAGTGTTGAAAGATGAAATCAACTGCTAGTTTGAAACCATGGGTATCTCAAGCTATTTATTTTTAAGCCCTCTAAAACCAGTTAGAACTATTTACCCTTCATTTTGAACTGTGCTTACCTTGGAATGTGTCCATATTCTGGTACAACAGAATTGGGCAAGGCATTAAAAGGGACTCCAAATATTTTACTCTGAAACGATAAACTTAATTACTCTAACACAAATATAAGGTGTAAAATAAATTTTCTTAAACATTGGGCAAATTAAAAACCTTAAAAATAAAAAAATCAGAAAAAATTGTAAGCCATCAGTCAAAACAAAAGAATTATTTCAAGTACATTTGGTAACAAGTAACTACTTTATTACTAGACATCGTGCTAGAAGTTCGGTGTACAAGAGTGGCCAAGATAAAGTCATCATCCTCAAAATATTCAGTGGATTCTATCTCCAGTGGCTATGGAAAATCAATTCAGTTGTGCTCAACAAGACCTTAATCCCAGTTTACCCTAAACATTAACATTTCCCCCAAAGCACAACAGAGTCCCCCAGTGTCCTTACATATATTTTCCTTTAGTCATCTAATAAAGACTAACTTGCAAAAAAGGTTTAGCCAGTTGATAATTAAAACAGTAATTCCTGTCACTCACTGATTACTTCTAAAGATACAACAGAAGTGACTTATTATGTCTGATTTTTTTTCCACATTGTAGGGAAGGGTGCTTTTCAAACTATATCCTGAGGGGCCCAGGGCAAATATTTAAGTCAGTCTCACCATCTTAAAACTCATTTTAAAAATATGCATTCAAGTTTTAAAACACTAAGGATCACAACAGTAAGCATCTGCATTAGTTAATTTGAGAGGTCTTGCACAGTCACGTATAAACAACCTGCCACCATTTTTATACCCGCATTTGAACTTCTAAAAAATGTGTGATTTACAAACTGTGGCTTGGTCCTGGGTTCCATCCCTGGCACCACAAAATAAGTAAATAAGCAATATCTAGAGACGTTTTTGACTGACATAACTGAGATGTTCCTGGCATCTCGAGAGTTAAAGCCAGATGCTAGTAAACATCCTACAGTTCACAGGACTCCCTCCCACCTGCCTTTAACAATTATCTTGTCCAAAATTTCAGTAATGTTGAGCTTGCAAAACCCTATAACTTTCTCTCAATGACCAAAAGCTCCTGAAAAGAGACAAAAAGTTTATGTTTTAAGTAACAGGTAATGGCATGGATCGATTTAGGCGCACCTAACCACATTTCTTTTTGATTTACAGTAGAATCACACATAGTAGCATGACACGGTAATGGGTGATGGTACTGGGCGTGACTTCCGCCTTTAACCTAAATCCCCTTTCCCAAGAACTTACCCCAATTTCCGGGGCTGTTGATTCACGCTTCCCGCGGTCGCACTGCCAATGGCCACCCTTGACCTTAATACCATAGGCAGCCCGAAGGTGTTGCAGCAACGCCAACCTAACCAGCCTCTGATCCCACATGCCGGACGCTTCGTCCCCTCTCCGGGACAAGATCTGGGTCCGGAGTCTTGCTCGCCACCAAGTCTTCCAGTTCCCCAACACTCTCAGGTTGGAGCTCCGCTCCTCTGCCTTCCGGCCAGGTCGGACACCTCTCCGGCCCCGGGCCCCAGCCACTTCCACGGCTTTACCTCTACCTTCTCTGCACTTACACACGCCCTCTTCTCTTGACCCTGGGATCCAGCCACGCCTCACTCTTGCACTTACACCAACCTTCTTTTCCTCGTCTAATCCCTTCAGTTACCTACACCCACTTCCCTTTTAACTCCCTGACTCGGTACGTTACACCAGCGCCTGCTGCCAGCCTTTCACCACTTGCGACCACTTCCAATGAGCCCTTCCTTTCAAACCTCGCTTTGCCTGCTCCAACTCTGAAATGTAAAGGCGATCTCTGTTTTGTCTCTCTAACCTCCGCAGGCACAGCTGGACCTAAGCCTCTCGCCCCCCCCCCGCCCCGCCCCGCCCAGCCCAGCCGAGCCGAGCCTCCGGACCAGCCGGCTGCTCAGGCGCTCTTCCAGTCCGGGTTCCCGCCCGGGCTGGTCGCCGCGGTCACCTCGTCTTACCGGGTGCTCCTCCGCTCCCCCATCGGCCTGCCGGCGGCACACCGCCTACACATCCCACTAAAGCCAAGCAACACTCCTCATGCCTCAGCCAGCCCCCACCTCCTCCGCAGACACCCAGTGCACCGCGGAAGGCTGTCCCACTGCCGTTCCAACCCAGGATCAAATGGCAGCGCCAAACAGTGCTCCGCACCTGATTGGTCAACTCCTCTTTTCAAAATCAGGACCCTCTAAGGGTGGCTAGAGGCTGCCTGTCTAAAAAGGTTTGGTCGTAGACGACCCACAAAGGTTATGGGGGGTAAACCTAAGAAACATAGAAAGTGAGTTTCATTTGCTCCTTCGTTGTCACATTTTTGAAGAAAAATACGGTTAAAATGCTTTTGAGTTTATCTGGGCTAGTCTTCTGACAGTAGATTAGGGGAAATGTGACAGACACCTCAGTTTCTTTTTTTCAACCTCCAAAGAGATTGAGGGCCCTCTTTCAGATTAAACCGATTCTACGGAGCCTGACGTGAGACAAATAGAGTTAGCATTCACAATTCTGGTTTTGGTAAATCTAACCCGGGGCGGCGGGATTGAATTTAAACCTCGAGAATTGGTTCTTATTTCGGAACTGATGGAAAAGTTTAAGTCTTATTGAATAGGTAGTCAAATACAACAAGGAAGATCTGTCATAAGAGGGTCGAGTACTGAAATGCGAAGTCTGGGAAACCGTTGTTGCAGTGGATTTAGAAAACTGGAAGGAACCCTCGCTTCCCTGCTGATGAAACCTTGGTCTTGTGGTTGACCTAAAGCACTCGATAAACACTGCGCAGCTTCTGTTCCCCAGCTGCTTTTCCATTCCCAAACACTAGCAATCCTAAGTGATGTCCCGCTTTCTAGGACTTTTTTGAATGGGAAACCTGCATTCATTCCTTCATTAATGGTCTTTCTTTGTAGTACAGGCTCGCTTCCAACAGTAATCTTCCTGCCTCAGCCTCTCGAACGCTGGGATTACAGGTATACTCCAGTACGTTCGGCCCCATTTAAATACAGCTGCGGAATTTTGCCTCCCGTGTTGCTGTATTAGCTCCCATTGACTTATACCATACTGCCAGGAGCTAAATGAGTTATTTGCTCAATGAATGAATTTAAGTGGGTGATGTTTTCTTAGAACGATTTTACTCTTGGAGTTCAAGTCCTCTCTACCCTTATCAATCTAAAGAAGTGTCTGAGTGAAGAGATAGAAACAAATTGAAAGATAAACATTTTGTTTTAGTTTTGAAATTGTTTATTGAGCACCTGTTATGTATCGTAGGATCATGACCAAAAGCAGTTTCTGGGAAACCGTTGTTGCAGTGGATTTAGAAAACTGGAAGGAGCCCTCGCTTCCCTGCTGATGAAACCTTGGTCTTGGTCAGACCTCAAAAGGAAGAGGAATTTGGGGCACTTATTAATGGAGAGACATGCAGTAGGGAAAGGAATGATCATAGTCTGTTATATTTTCCTTGATGAGGGAGAACAATGTGTCAATGACTGATCTGAGGAATCAGTAGAAATTAACTTGTCAAAAGTTAAGATGAGGGAGAGGAGAGAGAGAGAAGACATTTTAAAAAGTTAAGATATACTATATACATAAACCAACTCCCCGTAATCATTGTACGCTACAATTAATAACATTTTTCAAGAACTTTTTTTAAAGTGAAGATAAAATGGTTGAGTGGAAGCAGCGTTCAAAAGGCAAAGGCCCACAGAAAAAGTCAAAATTTTACAAGAACTAGTGCATCCGAGATAAAACTGAACTTATTTCTTTTCTTTTTTCTTGCTTTAGACATAACCTTAAAAATAACTTACGTTGTCTTTAACCTCAACCCTCCTCCAAACTGCACATTGTGCTGGGTTTTAGATGGCTCAGATTTTCTTTTCCTAAAAACTCAATGTCCACTCTTGCATATTAAGTACCTTTTAAAAAATTTAAATCCTTTTTTAAAGCTGAGCTTTCTGATTTTGTATTTTGCCTGTATCTTTTTAGGATAAAAATATTGGTTCTTAATCTAATAACCTCAAGAAATGTAAACACATGCCATAAACATGTGCTTGGACTAATAATATCAAAAATAATGAAAATGGGGGAAAGGAAATTAAAGGAAGAAAAGCAAAGAAGATTTAAAAAAAGAAAAATTGTATTATGTATGTGTACCTACTCCCCAAGATGATTTTGAATGCATATACTGCAAACATGTACTAGTAAAAAGAAAATCTTGGTTCACAATATCAACATAATTGCTTACTTGATTTCTTGACGTTCATATATTATTATATAAAAAAATTTAAACCACAATAACAGTGCTAACATATGACTGATGAATGATTTGTTTTAATGTGCTGCTTTTTTTCTTTACCTATATTCCCCTGGGGATGTGTACCATAATACTATGTTTTAAATAAGTTGGAGATAATTCTTGTTGGTTATGTGTATGTACTGTAGCTTATTCATCCAGGCCTGTATTTATGGATATGTTTGCTATTTCTAGTCTTTTACTATATCAAAAGATTCCTTGCGCATGTATAATATCCTTTTGTCAGTGCATCTTTAGCGTAAATTTCTACAAATGAGATTGCTGGATCAAATGATAAAAGAACATGTCATTTTGTTTGACATTGCTAAATTTTCTTTCATCAGAGTTGCACAATTTTTATATTTACCTTAGCAATGTTTACACTTTCTGTTTCCCTACAACCTCTCCAATTATGGAGATGGTCAAACTCCTACTAAATTCTTGCTGATTTGATTAGTGGAAAATGATATTTCAATATACTTTAATATTTGTCTTTTTATGATTGAAGTATAGCGTTTTTCAAATTGTGTGTGAATACCATAAAGTATTATGAAGCTGATAAGAAATATGGAAGATACGCAGTTGTGAAGTAAGGTGGAAAAACCAGGATACAAAAGATTGTGCAGTGTGTAACCTTTTGTATAAGGGGGACTAGAAATACATACATACTTGCTTATGTTTTAAAAAAAATAAACAGTGGAAAGATAAACCAAACTCCAATAAAAATGGTCAGTAAGGAGAGAGTAAGAACAGAGGAGGGAGAAAACAAATATGGAAACTAGACGTCTTAGAACATACTTAGTCTTATAATTTGAACTTGGAACTCTGTAAATGTTTAACATGCTTTAGATACAAATAAAACCTAAAAGCCACTCCTTAACTGGAATGACTGAAATACATGAACCAACCTTTTCCTTTTTTTAAGGACTATTTGCATCAAAATAAAATTCAGGGAGGCTTTCTTTTTAAAAAAAAATTGGAAACCTTTTATCAGTCCTCTGGGATATAAATTTCCATGCTTTGCTTTTTTCTCTTTGTTTAAATTATAGATAATCAATCTGTGTCCTTAATATTTCTGGATTCTGATCATAGGAAGGAATGTTTTTTTTCTGTTCCCAACTTATAAAGCAGTTCACCCTGTGAATAGTTGTACTGGTTTTTCTATATTAATTTTTTGTAGTACTGCTTCATTTTTTATGTTATGTCTTTGATCTCTTTGGAATTTATCCAGTATAGAAAGTAAAAAGTGAATACGGTTTTTATCTTTTTTCCGTGTGGCTATCTGGTCCTAGACATTTTTATTTTATCTCACTTCAGTGAACAACCACATCTACCGCTACAACCAGCCAAACACTATTACTGAAACCCTCCACAGAGTTTCTTGAATCAAAAAAGGCAAATCATCGTTAAGTAGTTTTAGGCTTTTAGTGTCACTAGGTGGCACACATCATTGTCTTTAGATGTTATCTCACCTAATGTTCTTTTCTGTGACTCGGTGAAAGAAGCACCTGCCAAAGGGCCTCCCTGAATGTTTTTCTTGCTTCCCTCTCTGCTTGAAATCAGATGATTTGTGCAGCTTTCAAATTTGACCTAAAACTTTCTTTTACAAATCCTGTTATTGTTTGTATCTAGGTGTCTCCCCAAAGCCTCCTGTGCTCACAGGTGCAGCTTTCTGGAGGTGGCTACATTTAGAGTATGTAAATATGGGTTAAAGGGTTTGATAACTAAATTAGTTCAGTTACTGGATTAGTTTACTTCTAGGTGTGAATTGTACCATCCAATAGATTTGTAGCCTGGATGGTATAAAAGAGAAAGGAAGATGTTGCAGCTTGCTGCTTCCTACCTGTCTATCACGAACTGTTTCTCCTCTGTGATGCTCTTCGGCCAAGCTACCCTACTGTGGAGGCAGCCAGCTCTGGACTGAAACCTCTAGAAACTGTGCACTAAAATAAACTTTTCCTTCTTTAACTTGTGAGCGCCAGGTATTTTGTCCCAGAAATGAGAAAGTTACTAACATAAAGCCAAAATGATTGTTGCTGGAATCTCTATCTCTGGGGTCTGGCGCTTTCTAGACATGTGACTCCATTTCTTAATCAAACAAGCATTTGAGGAAACGGTTGGACTTGAAAACAATACCAGACAGTGATTTTCTCGGTAGTGGACACTGTAATGCCCTACCCAGACCCCTCCCAGGGTGGAGGAGCTCACAGTGCCCATTCCCAGGAGAGCTGGCTGACGATGGCTCAGAGTGCAGTCCCCCAGAACGCAGAACTGTTCTGTGCAGAGGAGCTGCCTCACCCCAGATGATACCTTTCCAGGAGAGTCCATGTTTTTTGGTAGCGAATTGGTGGGCAAATGCCCACACATAACTCTTCCCTCTACTCAAGACGACAGAAGAATGTCTCAGCTCTAGAGCTTCCTGCAGGACCAGCTGAGATTTATGTGGCAAGCCTCTCGGTCTTCCCAATACTGTTTCTTTTATACCTTTACTTGTGTTCTTCCAAGAAATCTAGCAAGAGCTCCAATTCAGTTCTACTTTTCAGGCTGCCTAAGTTAAGACACAGGGTCAATGATTTTCCCTAAACAGTGCTCCAAACTAGAGCTTTGCTATTGAAATATGGTTCTACAACCAGCAGCACTGCATTTCCTGAAACTGGTTAGAAGAGAATTCAGCCTTACCTGTCCAAACCCGATGAATCAGAATCTGCATTTTTATTACATCCCCAGGTGATGTGCCCTGGTCTAATCTCAAAAGTTGATGGCCTGAACTCAAACATATTTCTTATCCTGGCTTTTTAGGTGGGAAAAAGAATTATTATTGTGCTTTTTAACATACAGATTAAACAAAATGAGGACATTTAAAAGAGAAGCTTGATAAGCAAATTAAACCATTGGCCTCTCAGATTGCAGGATTTTTCTCTTGTTCTTGAAGTTGCCTTGTATGTGTACTGATATCCAAAAGCAGGCCAGGACGTGCCAGCTCTGAAGTGACTGGCAACAGTGTCAAACATGTAGCAATAGTGCCCTGGGATCTGTGAGTCAGGGATCATTTCTGTATTTTTCTTTAAAAAAGTAATTTCTATTCTGGAGCAAGAAATGCAAGCTACATTGGTGGGGGAATAATGGAGAAACCAAAAAATAATGAAAATAAAAACTATACATATATACAGGATTGATACTTTTTCTACTTTTTAATAAATGGACAGTGTAATATTGTCTTTAACAATAATGTAGGTTAAAAAAACTGAATAATGAAGGTTTGGTTAGACATTACATGGGACATAATCTATTAGAAGATGTCCAGGATATAATTTGAGAAAAACAAGCCATAATATTGCAAGTACAGTATATTTACTGTATATTATATATGTATGTGTGAAGAAAAAAGCAGAGATATTAATAGCACTTCTCTCTGATTGGTAACACTGCAAGTGACATTTTACATTATTCTTTGTGCATTTTTGCTACTACTATGGGAAGTTTTTTTAAAAATGAGCAAATGAGCATATTGTTGTAGGTTGAATTATGTCTCCTAAAAATATATATTAAAGTCTTAATCCCTAGTATTTCAGATGTGACCCTTTTTAGAAATAAGTCTTTGCAGATATAATTGGTTCTAGCAAACTGAGATCATGCTGAGATCATGCTGGAGTATGGTGGGCCTTTGATCTAGTAGGACATATCCTTGCTATGGCTTGGATCTCAAATGTCTTCCATAAGCCTGTAGATTAAAGACATGGCCTGTTGATACTTTGGTTTCAGACTTGTAGGTTTGTAATTATCTAGTGATTATTATTATTATTATTATTATTTTCTTGTACTGGGAATTGAACCCAGAGACTTCATATTAAGCTGTACCCTCAGTCCTTTTATTTATTTATTTTTAATTTCTAGATAAGCTATTGCTAAATTGCCCAGGCAGATCTCAAATTTGGAATCTTCCTGCCTCAGTCTCCCAAAGTGCTGGGATTACAGGTCTGTCTTGCTATGCCTGATCTCATAATTCTTGTTTCTAGAACTGTGAGAGAACAATTGTTTTAACCCAACTTTATGGTAATTTTTTACGGTAGCTCTAGGTAACTAGTAGACACTTTATAATCACTACAAAGTGAAGTGATTTCCACTGTGAAAGTTAAATGGTGCTACAAAGAAGAAAGATAAGTTAGGTGGCTAGTGCACATGTGACCTCAATAAAACCTCCCTGTTCTTCTGAGGCACACTGCTAGAGCCCTCGTCAGGAGCAGTGACTCCTACTATTAGTCCTTTCCACCCACTCCCAAGTCCCTCAAGAAGGCAGGGGTTCAGATCATGCTCATTTTCTAGCACCTTGAATAAAGTTCTTGGTGAATCTTTTTTGTGTAAATGAATAATTCATATTAGCAAGCAAAGCTTTTGGAGAACAAGCAAACATACAAAATGCAACAAACAAAAAAGCCATCTCGAGGAAGCAAATTGAAAGTTTCTACATTTGCGATTAGAGAAAGTAAGGGAACCTGTAGACCAGCATATGTGTGTGCACTTAACTCCAGATCTCTAGTTTCTCAGGGTGCTACAAAGGTTACTGTTAAATAATGTGGATATTTAAGTGAGTTTTCTTGCTTTACATCTCTAGGGGCCTTTAATACACTACTGTGCCTTGAGACTTCCAATCCTTGAGGGAAAGAGGCTGCATTTCCTAGTGTTTGATGACTGAATGTTTTTCCTGTAATTATTTCAAAGTACTCTGGTGAGGGGTGTTTAGGAAAGGAGCTTTGGTGCATTCTACGCTTTGTTCATAGAGACCCTTGGAGAAAAACCTTCCGTGTTGCTCCTCTGGTATTTACTGAGCTCCTCATCCTTACATTCACACTGTATCACCAAGGTTTAGTCAAACAGGCTTCTGTGATTTCTCAGCTGTAAGGAATCTATATTTAGTTGTACATCACATATGTTTGTTCATTAAAAGAAAGAGAAGCTAGCCAGCACTTGGGAGACAGAAGCAAGAGTATCACAAGTTCGAAGTTAGTAGGGGCAACATAATGAATTTGAGGCCAGTTAGAGGTACAGAGTGAGAGCCTGTCTGGAAAAAGGGAGGATTGGATAAAATGGGAATGAGGGAAATGATAATTGGAGATCATCATAAGTCTTTCACTGAAAGACGTCTCATCATTCCAAAATGTCACTGGAAATTCTTGCTTGACCCTTGCATAAACAGACAAGGATAGAGAATTATATGCCATTTTCCAGGGCAAATTTGGGGTAGTATAGGTTGATATGTGCTTAGGTCCCCCAGGAAGCAGATGCTAAGACGTGATTAGATTATTAGATTTGCAGGGATGTACTGGAGGGAGGTACTGGGAAGAATATACCGACCAAAGCAGGTGCTAACAAGGATGGACTTTAGACTGGTTTAGATAACTACAAAATGGCACGGGTGAAGAGGAGAGGAAGAGTTGCATAGGAAGCACCTCCAACTATAGCACAATTTCAAGAAAATACAAACAGGTTGATGGGAAGTGCCTCACCCCAAGTAACATATTGAAGGAGCCCTGAATCCTACAGGAGTGAGCCAGCACTGGTAACTTCCAGCCACTGGTAGGGAGCAGCCCAGGTGCAGACAGTGAGGAAGGCAGAGGCCTTTGGCTGGGGCTGTCAGTCAACTGCACTTCCTGCTGCAGGAAATCTGAGTGGTGCAATTGTATGCGCATCCTGAAGGGTGAGGTCATGTGTCCTGGGTTAGAATTCCAGCTGTAATATTTAATTACTTGTCTGAGTATCAAATTCATCATATGTGAAGTGCAGACTATTAAGATATCTACCCCAAAGAATTATTTTGAATATAATATGACTCTCATAATATTATTGCCACTTTGTCTGAGATATCAAAGTCCCTAATAGACATTAACTGTTTTTATTATAGAAACTTGTATCTGGCACCAAGTCAGAAGTCTCTGCCTTCAGGGAATTTTGACAGCTAGATGAATGCTGAGAGGTTGGAGCTATACTACGTGCTCTGCATGATACCAAAACTCCTTCTCCGGAATCCTTCATGTGTGGTCCTTTCTCCCTGCTTCTCCAAATGGAAGAGACCTCAGCTGAACTTCACCTCCAAATGCTCAATACCAGGAAAATGCTTAACAGCCCCATTCTCTGGCTAGAGTTAAGTGGCCAGTGTGAGATCCCCCATTCACAAGTTTCCCCTGCAGAGTTTAGCGCGTTTATTTATTTTGTGTGTATCCTGAAGACGTCAGTAATGCTGCAGACAGAAGAGGTCTCTAGATCAGTCAAGCAAATTGCAGAGTATTGAAAAGGTCATCACAGTAAAACACACCACTATAATCTACAAAATATACGACGTACTAAAGTCTTAATGCCTTGATTTTTGATCAGAATTTATAGATGATGAAAAGAATGAACTACCTCAGAGCACTTTTATGACTCAAGTTAAATCAGAGGTGGATCCACTTAACCCCTGTCAGCAGTCTTAATTCATCGAACTACCTTTTGTGCTCATGGAATCCTGTCGCTATGGGACTCAGTGACATAAGGAGCTATTCTTCCCTAACTACTCAAGGAAAGACAAGAATTGGCTGGTAATAGAACTAACTGGCGAGGCATCTTCACACACTGGGTTATAACATGATGCATGTACAATGGTAGGCAGGGTCGTGCTGACGGTTTCTCAGAGGTACTAGACACCTGGTCCACTGGTCTCTGACTCTGATTGGCGTGAATGAATGACCTTCCTTCCACTGACTCTGTAACAGAGACAACTCTGCAGAGATTCTGTTCCTTTGTGCCACATAACAAACAGAAGTGGCTGTTAACTAAAGAAACTGCCTTCATAGCTAAGGAATAAAGTGGACAGAAATCTATGAAGCGTGATTTTAAAAACATAGTGAATATTTTCATTAAGTTAAAAAATATTACAGTAAAAGGTACATTAACACCATTTTCCCTCTGAGCAAACAACACATTGTTATTCTTGCCACTTTGGAAATAGTTCTGGAAATTCAGTTTCTTATCTTTAGTTGAGCTGCCTTCATGTCCGGAATTGATTCAAAATGTTTCACTTTTTGATTGTTGATTTTGAGGAAGAGCTAGAAGTCACATGGTGCCTGATCCAGTAAACAAGGTGGATGAGGACACACTAAAAATTTTTAGTTAACAGAAATTGCCATACCAGAAGCTATACGTGACACAGAGCATTGTCGTGATGGATGAAATAGATTCATTTTAGGAAAAGGTTGAATATAGTTTTCGTTATATTAAATGTTATTTTCTTTTATGGTTTTAAAAACATACTAGATGACTCCTATCAACATGACTTTTTTTTTTTTTTTTTTAATGAAGAACTGTATTGGCATTTACCAGCAGAGGGGAGTAGAGGAACATAGAACAACTTTCATTTTAGGGGAGTGTCTGCGCATGGACCGGGCAGCAAAGTCCTCAGATCTGTGCTTTAATTATTTATTAATTTATTGTTAGCCAGTGGATCCATGTGAGCACACTAAATTATATTAACAACACTGTCTGTAATAGAGGGCAAACAAACAGCTCCGAGGTCAAACCCATTGAATTTTGATCAGAAGTTATAGGAGAGGGGAAGAATAAACTACCTCAGTACATTGTTATGGCCCAGTCTCTCTACTTTCAAGTGTTAATGTCCATGTTTCTTGAGATTGTAGTGAAATTATTTTTATGATACTGAAATGATTTGTTTTCTTATTTTTGCACGCCTATTTTAAGCTCATTAACATTGAAATTCTAGCAACACGCATTTTAAATGCTACTCTATATCATTGTGAACTTTTTTTATTGTTGTTGTTGCTGTTTATTTGTTTGTTTTTTGAGAAAAAGTCTCCTTGTGTAGCCCACACTGGCCTTCAACTCACCATCCTCCTGAGTACTGGGGTTGTGTGTATGTATCACCATACCCATTTCACTCTATGTAGCTGTGGATGAAAATCTGACTTTTACAAACTATAACTCAGAGCCAGGCTTGGTGGTGTGCACCTTGTAGTCCCAGCATTCAAAAGCTGAGGCAGGAAGATTGCTGTGAGTTCTTGGACTCAGCTACTTACCAAGTTGAAAGCCAGCTCGTACTATAGGTGAGATCCTGTCTCAGAAAAAAAAGAGGTATAACTCAGACATACAGTCCTTACTTTTAGATAAAGAAGTATTGTTCAGTATGTGGCAGATGATTCCACACAAATGCACATACACCTACTCATCCACCCCCACCACGATTATTTAGTCACTAACATAGATGGATGCTGTTTAAAATGTTCTAAAATCTCTTAGGTCTTAATAGAAGGTGAGTTTAGGATGAATGAACCCTTGCATAGAGAGAATAGAGCACAACAATGACTGTTGACCACCTAAAATAATGTACGCTAGATTACAGTCGCAGAGATACAGAAAAGGCCATCGCCTTCAGAAGAACAAGCCCGTTGGAGACACAAAAGAGAATACATTGTGTAGTGAGATATTTTGTAGGAAAGATGAAGACTCATTACACACAGACCAGAGCTTCAATATCTAACAAAATTATTCCAACTCCCCCCTGTACTGAATTCATAATTCTCATAAAGTCGTGCCCAAAGTGTAATGCTCTTATTAGAAAATACTACTCTGATATGTCAAAGAAGGAAGATGTCAGTTTAGATTTTATTTCAATAAAAAGCCCATGGCTCAGTACTATCTTTGATTTTTTCCACGCAGGATTTAGAAGAAATATCCTCTTTGCTTTAACAACTATACCATATACATTGTTAGTTACAAGCGTTGGCAGCTTTGAAGTTCTTTAATTTATATTGATGTTTTCCAGTCCCAGAAGATCAAGTAGCAACGAGAAGACTTGATATTTTATCATTTGACATGGGATGGTTCCAGGATGTGTTGTCAGTTGATAAAATAGTCCTGATTTGCTACTGGTCTCACGCTTTAAATCAGCACACCAGATGATGCTAGACAGTGACATGGTTGTTTAGCAGCTTTGCCATCACGGAACTCATCTGGATGGGAAATCCTAAGGAGCAGTGCCTAGGAGACTTCTAGAGTGTTTGGTTCATTCACATGAGAGCTGAGTTTTAGAAAAGACTTAATTTGCATTCATATAGGAGAGGAGTAGAAATATAGGCAATAGGATTCATGTTTCTGTGGTTTCAATAGTAGAGAAAGCTATTGATTCATTTCCATCACTGCTGAATTAAGCGACTTCTAACACGCAACAGAGTAATTCACTCACAAAGAGAGGTGCATACCATGAATCTCTGTCTTACCTATTGCCTCGGAGGGAGAGGGAACCCTCTTCCTGCTCAGTGTTAGTGTCTAATTGTACTTGGGAGCCCATCTGTTTTTCCTTTCAGCATCTTGTTTCAATTTTCCTCATTTCTTCCATTACCAGTTTTTCTTTATTGATTCCTTCTCTCAGCTTATAAAAATACTCATCCCAGTAAAAAAAAAAAGTAAAAATAGAAACTGTCCTTTAGCTCTCAAGGTTCCCCCCGTTCTCTTGAAAGAGTATTATGCACCAACAGTTTTCAGTTTTTCAACATCCTTGGCCACTGTGGGCTAGGCCCACAGTTATCAGTCCATGAAAATGTCCTTGTCGAAGTAACCACTACCTGATGGCCAAGGGCATTGAGTAGTTTTCAGTCTCACTTCTCTGGCTAACTAGAGAACACACTCCTCTTGACTCCCTACCGATTTCTTCCTGTGTTGCTCACCCTGTAAATGTCTGTAAATGTCGGGTTTCCCCAGGGCTTGGCCTCAATCTTCTCCTCCCACCCTGCCTGAGTCATGTCAGTCCCCCATGGCTTCATTTGGTTATCACAGCAACTTCCCCTGCTGGGGAAGCAGACCTACTCTTCTAATATTCCTATCAATATCTCTTTGTGTATTTTGTGGGTACTTTACAACTTCTTCTATGTTCTTGTCATCCTTTTTGTGCCTATACCCCCAAACCCGATTGTTCTTCTTTGGGTTTTATAATTTCAGTTACTGTCGTCACCATCCACTGGGATCACCATCCACCCTCAGATCAAAATCTACAGCCTCCCTGTACTCCTCATCTTCCATTATGAGCTGTATCAAGTGACTGATAGAGATCATAAGGCAACCCAAGTGTCTTCTGATTGTGTTCCTACATTAACATCCCTAATTAACTCAACCCTTACATAACACTATGTATGAGTATATATATATATATATATGAATATTATTCTTTCCTGAAAAGGAAAGAAATTGTTTCACATTACTATAACATAGATTAACCTTGAGGCCAATCACTAAAAAAGAAATATTGTTTAATCTCACTTATCTGATGTATAAGATTAATGGAAAGATGGTTGCCAGGGTCTGGGGAATAGAGGGAAATGGGAGATGCTTTGTTTTTGTGTGGTTCTGGGAATTGAATCCAGGACCTCACACATGCTAGGCAAACACCTTACCACTGAGCTACCTGAGTTACATGAGAGGTGTTACTTAATGGGTATAAAGTTTCAGTTTTGCAAGATGTAAATGTTCTAGAGATTGAGAATGTAACAGTGTGAATATACTTAGCACTACTGAGCTGTGCACTTAAAAAATGTTGATAAATTTATGTTTTGTGTCTTTTTTATCATAATTTTGAAAAATTATTAACGGCACAGCAGGCCGTGCATTAGACATAAAATACACCGTGAACAGAGATGGAACACAGCCATGACTTGTGTCTTGATAGGCCATATCAGGCTAAAGGTTTTTATAGATCTATTTTGAACGCTTTCTTTTGTGAAAAAGACTATGTAATATATAAATATATAATAAAATATGCAACAATATAAATTACAGTTGCTCCTTAATTTATGCTGTATTTATATCTAGGTAAACCCACCATCATATTTAAACTCATTTGACGCATCTGGCCTACTGTTATGGCTTATGTCTAGATGTCCCTCCAAAGCCTCATGCTCTCACAGTGGCACTTTTGGGAGGTGGCTGAATAATGGGTGTGAGATGCTGGGATTAAGGGTGTGTGATAACTAAATTGGTTTAGCACAATTCTGGGTGTGGATAATCATCGAAGCCCCACCCTAGGTGTGGGTGGCACTAATCAATAGGCTTGTAGCCTGGATGGGACATAAAATCACAGAAAGAAGACAGGCTGGCTGCTGGCTGCCTTCTGCCTGCCCTGCCATAGACCATTTCTTCTCTGTGATGCCCTTCTGCTCTGCACCCTGACTTGGCTGACTGTGAACTGAAACCCCTATAAACGGTGAGCCAAGTAACCCTTTCCTCCTTCAACTTGTGTTGTCAGGTATGTTGACCCAAAAATGGAAAAGAAGCTAACGCACCTACTGGACACCATCATTTTGCAGCAGAACCCCTCCCCTCCTAGTTCACAGTTGTTTACCCTTGTGAACACTGACGGACTGTAGGCTATAGCTAGCTGCTACTGTCCAGCATCTCGAGAGAGGATCAACTGCACATTGCTAACCTGGAAAAAGAGCAAAATTCAAAACATGAAGTACAGATTTGACTGCACGTATATCACTTTTTCACCATCATAAAACCACAAAATTGAAAGTTGAACCATCATCATAAGTGAGGCAAAATCTATACAACATGGTATGAATAACTAAAAATATCCATTTCATTTTTCAGGGAAATACTTTGCCTTTCACAATTTTCCGGATGCTTGTGCTTGAAAATTTCCAGGTAATGAAATTCAATATTAATAGACATCAGAGAAGTATTCCTGGAGTTTACAGTTCAAAGAGTATGGCCACCATGCAATTATCCAGAAGATTTACAGAGAGTTGTCTAAAGGGTGTCCAAGGACGTGAATACATGGGCATGTGTAAAACATACAAGTGCTTATCCTGAGACTCCTGAAGCATTCCTGACTCATGTTTGTGAATAAAATCATGTTGAGAAAATTAAATAATTTCAGAAAAGGTTTATGTTGAGAAAATGTTTACAAAGAAGTAAACAGAGCTGGAATTCAAAGTGTCTCTACCAATCTTCTTTGACTTAAAAAAAAGTTGACATAAAACCTCCAATAAACAACCACCAGTTATAAAAAAAAAAACACAAAATAAAACAAAACAGAAACCCAAAAAACTGAACCCCAGTTTGAGTTGATTCTTTGGTTTTTTAACCATCCGTTAATAGCAGGAAACATCTCAAATAGTCCCAGATGGATTTCAGAAATTTCCTTTTCTTGGACTGACATGCTTTTATCTCTCCCACAGAAAACATAAACAGCAGGGGCGAAATGGAATTCAGGATTCTTCAGTGATTGGCTACCCTAATAAGAAGGCTCATTTTACATCATTGAACCTCTGGGGTTACTTCAATGTAAAAGCCTCTTAACCACTGAAATGGAGCAGTTGATTCATGGTGGTAAAGCTGACAAGGAGAGGATCTGTGCAAATTGCCACACGCCTAGGGAGAAATAGAAAATCCCTGATATGCTACTACGCTCCTCAATATCTGTAGCTAGGGGAATAGTACAACCCTCCCAAATCTGCAGGAAGTGCATCTCTGTTAGTCTGAATCCTGTCATGGCTGAACTGCCTTGGAGCTATAGGAAGGCATCATTAACTCAATCTGGGTAACCATGAAATGCTGAAAATAAAAATAGCATCTGGGAGCCCACTTCCCTACATTCCTGTTACTTCATATAAAGATTTTATTTTTCCTTGAGCTGCTATAGCTTTCTGACCATCTTTCTCATTACTGCTGCTCCTGCTGGATTTCATCTTACATCCAGTGCTGTCAGCAAGTTTACTGGGGAGAAGGGGAAACATCCTTTTCCCTTTGTGGAGAGGCAGAAACAGAGGTGATCAGACCCACCACCCTGTGAGATTCTCCTCTCTGGGCTCACATATGTTTATGCAGGCGGCAGCAAGTATAAGTGAAGTCCTCAAAAAATGACTCTTAGTGGAAGAAATTGTAAAGGCTCAAAACTTTTAAAACTCTTTACTAGGATTTGCAAGAAGAGGCCAGGCATGGAGGCCACACTTAGATCTAGAGAGAGTAAAAGATTTTCATGCTCAACATGTATTTGTATGTGGCATAAATGCCTATAACAAGGTATTAAACCTTGCCTTTTGTTTGTTTGCTTGCCTGTTTTTTGGTGTGAATTTGCTATGCAACCACTGATGCTGGGCTCCTTTTCTTTAGTACAGCATCCTGGAAACCTGATGCTTGGTTTTCTGTTCCCAGCCAAAAAAGATTTCTTGTAGTTAAGCACATTACCCCAAATTAATAACAGAAGACTGATAGAAGATTTATCATAGACAGCAGGATATATTTCAGAGCCAAATTGGGCCCTAAAGAGAATAAACAGACATTACCTTATCCATAGCAAGTAAAAACAGAGGCATCATATGGGCCCCAGTTAACCCAAATAGTAGAGATAGTATTAGTCATCTGGATCCTGGAAACAGCCCAACTGAGTTCGGGGAGCTAAATATATACTCTTCCCCCCAATTACTCTGGCAACAAGTTTAAATCTGTACCATCACCAGGGCATTCCGATCTGCTTCATGTGATAGCCTCAAAAAGACTCTTGTTTGGTACATCCAAGCACCTGGCTTTTTAACAATTTTCTGTTGGAGTTACTCCATTCCTTCACCTCACTGCACCTCGGCATCGCCTGCCTCACAGGACGTCACCCTGTGGCTGGTCATTAGTCTGTTTATTATTCTAATCATCAGCACGTCATTTGGACTGTGAAGCTGCGGTGTGTACAGGTTACATTCCTAAGACAGTTTACAATCTAGGTGAGAAGAGCAATGCAGTGTACTTGCAAGAATTAAAAAGCATTCAGTTATTGTCCTGAATGGGATAGACTATGAGTTCACACATGAGAAGCATAAGACTGGCCTGGACTAGACGGTCAGGGAGGTTTCGTGGAGAGGAGGCCAGTACTAGGTCTCAAAGGAAGGCCCAAAAGGGTTTTCTGGGTCTCAGAAAGACAATGGCAAATGGTCCAGAAGAGAAACAAGAATGATAGACAGGAGACAATGAATAACCCTCTATCAGGAAATACAGTATCAAAAGATATATATGATTGACAGAATAGAGGGAGGTCACACTAAGGAGACCCTTGAATGAGTTTTGTGACTTTTTGAGAGGCTAGTCATAGGCAATACAGCCATGACTGGCACTTCAACAGGAGAGGGACAAGGTGGGTGGTACCATGGAAAGAAACCACAGCAGAGCTATACGATGGTCCCCAGAGGGCAAGCTACTGGTGTGACGTTTGTTTAAATTAGCTAGTTGTAACAAGATAAACAGTTTCATTGCAGTTTTACTACTGTGCCTCCTTCTTCACTCATTTGCACGTCTAAAAAATGTCACTTTCTAATATATTTCCTTTTTTTTTTTGTCTTTTTGAGACAGGGTCTCACTTTGCAGTTCAGGCTGGCCTTGGCCTCACTTTGTAGCCCACGCTGGTCTTGAACTTGCAAACGATTCTCCTACCTCAGCCTCCCAAGGGCTGGAATTACAGGAGTGCGCCACCACACTCGGTTCTGATACGTCTCTTAAAACATCTCGCTACAGTCAGATATCTTTTCTTCATTCATCATTTGCCCAGAAAGGATGGACTGCCTTACCTTGGCACATCTACAAGTCACTAGACCCCACCCCCGCCAGTCTGAATAGTTCATGAATTGTCCAGCTTCTCAAGTGAGGCCTTTTCAGACCCATAACTTTCTTCAATTTCTCTCCACTTATTCTTCTTGTCACAAAGTTTTAGGGGTGATTTTATGCTGTGTAAACTTGTCTCTGTTCCTGAATTCAAATAAAACAAGAAACAAACAACTGATCGTATTTATGAAGGGGGAAATCTAGCACAGGAAGTGTTCTTGGTTCTGGAGTTTCATTGAATTCAGAGCAGTCACAGGGGTCACAAAGGGGGCATGAGAGAGGCTTCACGCTTCCAGTCTTGGAACACTGTAGAGTACTTGGAATCCTGGGAAAACCACAAAAGTACACAGGGAGAGAACAGTCAAGCAGTCAGCATGATGTCTACGCTCCCTGTGCTTCTGCAAGGCCATGCTGTGTGGTGCTGGTATAGTCATTTAACCTTTCTGAGCCTCCAGTTCATTACCAAGCAGATGTTGGCAAGAGACTGATAACATGTAAGTATTTTTCGTAGTCTTAAATTATTCATTTCACAATTTTAGATAATAACTATTTGACTCGAGAGCTCCATTCTGTTAAAACTTCTGTTTAGTTGAAAAGGTAGTCAGTCTATTTATGTGTATCTCCTTGCATGTTTGAGGTCCTGAATAAAAGCCAGAAGACGTGCTTTTAAAGTAGGTTTCCCACAGTGTGTGCATGGTGGTAGATTTGGGAGCCACTATTTGGGAGGCCAAAGCAGGAGAATCACTTAAGCCAAGGAATTTGAAGCCAGCCTGAGCACCATAGTGAGACTTCTGTCTCTAAAACAAATAAAAAATAAAACAAAATAAGTATTCATGTAGAATAGCTTATAAAGAAGAGTTATGTATGGCTAGTTGCTTGCAGAAATACATATTTCAATCACACTAGTATAAAGTAAAAGTTGGCTTCTTTGTTAGTTGCCAGATATTTAACCAAAATAATGGTGCAGCTGCCAAAACAATCCATAGATTTAGGTCTTTTGCTTGATTGGAGATTTCCAGATTATTGCAAATAATAACTTCACTCTGTTCTGATCAGGCAAAACTGCTTTTTATGCAGTGACACAGCTGAGCTCAGCTAGAGAGAGAAGAGCAGCCATAGAATGGGGCAGGGCATGGACATCTCTTCTGCCCTTGGAGACCAGAAGACATGCAGCTATCTAAGCCTTCTGATGAAGGAAAACTTTGCGCTGTATTGAAAATTGTACCGGGGGAATGAATAGAGATGGAAGACAGGTAGATTGTACCTCAAAATAATGAAGACATTTCTAATATCTAAAGCCATTCAACAGCAGAAGTGAGCTAGTGACATCTAGAAGCTTGATAAAATCTAAAAGAATTAAAATGAAGCCAAAGATTGTTTCTATGGATGGCATTAAAGCTGTTTTGTACAACTACAAAATAGTGCAGACTGGGTAGTTTATAGAGAAAGGAAATGAGCATGACTCACAGTTCTGGCGGTGCAGAAGCAAGAGGGCATGGTGCCAGCCTATGCTCGGCAGCCGAGGAAGTCTGTGTGCTGCTGGTCCCCTGTGGAAGGTGGAAGGGCAGCAGACTGAAAGTGCATGGATGCAGACAACGGTGGCTGCCCTTGCTTTCAGAGTAAACCCACGCCTGTGATAATCCATCAGTCCATTGCTGAGTGCAGAGCTCTTTCACCTGGTCACTTCGTAGCAGAGCCCACCTCTCTGCACTGCTGTGCTAGGGACTAAGCTTGCAACACTGAACTTTGAGGGACACACTCAAACTGTAATAGCTGTCATGACACCTCCCCATCTGTATGATCCTGTTTTCCTTTTTGGTGGCGCTGTGGCTTGAACTGAGGGCTTCATCCTTGCTAGCCCACACTTCTATCACTGAGCTAGACCTCCAGATACCACATGGCATTTTGGGGTGTTACAAATTAGCAGACTTTCTCTCCTTTGTGCTTGAATCTGTGGTGACTCTATGAGTCACCTTGATCAAAAGAACACAAAAATATGTTATTTAACTTCAAAGTCATTTTAGAGACCTTGTAGCTTCTGTTTCTTTCTCATGAAGACGGCAGGGGATAAATGAAGAAGCCCCTGCTGACAGCCAGCACCACCTATAAGAGGTACATTTGCAGCAGTTTTGTGAGCTCAGCTGACACCCAGTTCTTGCAGTGCCATGCATAGCCCCACACAAGAACTGCAGAGGAACCGACACTTGGCCCTATCCATCCCACAGAACTGTAAGAAATAATAGCTCAGTGTTGTTTTATTTATTTTTTGGTTTTGTGTTTGGTTGTTTGACACAGGGTCTCACTATGCAGCCCAGGCTGGCCTGAAGCTTCTTTCCTGGGCCTGCTGGGTGCTGGGATTACAGGTGTGTCCATCATGTTCAGCTCTAAACTCATCCTTGTATGCTGGTGCTCAGATTCAGATACTTAATGAAATGCAAGTTTTTATTTTTGGCAACAATATTTTATGGTTGGCATTCCATCCAAGACACATAGTATTCCACTGTCTCTCTTTGTATGACTAGCAACCACTGGTGATCTTTACCCTAATTATATCATTAGTAATTTCCAAATAAGGGGATCCTATTAGTACATCTTTAGATATTAGCTGCACATGTCCCCCAAAGAGACTTTCCTTCAGTTCAAAAGGCAGAATACTCTTATTCCCTCTATTTACCAGTTTTTAAGCCAAGTATTTCATTCCCTAATACCTGCCAAGGGTGGCTAAGGAGGTTCTATTATTGTTGCTCTGTTTTTGTGATTAGTAGCATTGTGAACTTGTGGATTTAGAATGTTTGAAATAATTCAGTCTCTTCCTCTTCACCTTATCAATGCACAAATTGTTTCATCTTTGGCTAGTGGGAGACTCCCAAGTCCTGTAGATAAACTTTTGTCAATGATAGAAAGCATATACAATTGTGGGTCCATAAAATTTTATGTACCTGAAAAATTCCTGTTGCCTAATTAAACCCATCTAAACAACTTTACCCACATTTGTTTGTAATGCAGGAGTAATCAAATTTACTAAGTTATAAGCAGTATCAAAGCATAACACATATAATTATATACAGCACATGATACTTAGTAATGATAATACATGACCATGTTACTGGTTGCCTTTTGAACTGTACTATTATTTTCATGATTATTTTAGAGTATACTCCTACCTAAAAAAAATGTAAAGCAGTTGCCATGTTGCTCCAGCCACTGTGGCCTATACCTTATATTTCCCATGTCTCTTGCATAATTTTCTCTGACCCTTGATATAATCTCCTGGGTTTGTTGTTGTTGTTGTTTTAATGGCCCCTAAGTATGCAAAATGTATTGCTAACATTGCCAATAAGAGCACACCCTGAGTGATGGATCTGGAAAGGAAATTAAAGGTGATTAAGGGCTGAGATGATAGAAAATCTGTGATGGTCATTGCTCGCCAGCCAAGCGTGACCTGTTCTACCACAGCTGTGATCCTGAACAAGAACAAAGTGATGGAAGCTGTTAAAGGATCTTCTCTATTGAAGGCAAGAACATGAACAAACATAGACAAGGGCCAGCGTCAGACACACAGTCGCTTCTAATGACCTGTATTGAAGACTAGACACAGAAGTGTATCTTTTTGGGTGAAATGGTTATCACAGCAAAAGCCGAGTTCTGTTTCTCGTGCTGAAAGAAGGGGCTGGAGCCAGCCATGTAGTTGAATTTACTTACTGTGGTCTCTGTGTGGTTTAAATGATTCAATAATCATTATTCATTACATAATATGACAGTGAGTGGTGAGAACAAGAGTGCTGATACAAAGCCAGCTAAAGTATTTCTTGGAAACTCTAAATAGTGGTGAAAATTACTTTTCAGAGCAAGTTTTCACTAACAGTGAAGCCTCTCTATTCTAGAAATTGATGCCTGGAAGGACTTTCACCCATAAGAACGCAAAATAAATCAGGTTCAAAGACTGTTAGGAATAAGAGAAAAATTTTGGCTATGAACAGTATTGAATCTCTTGGTTTGGCAATGAGAACTTCTGGAACTTCAAGCATTATCAAAAGAGATAAATAAATAACATACATTGCCAATGTACTTCAAGAGCAATAAGAAGTCCCTGTGCTGCAGCTCCTCTTCTGAGATGTCCCCCTGAATTGCTACGCCAGCAACATGGAGGCTGTATTGTCTAGGTTTACGTAAATACCCTTCATGACATTCTGACAACAAATTGCCTAACACTAATTTTTTGGAAAGCATGAATAATGTACCATAGATAGGTGATGTAAGCAACATAAATTCATGTCTCATGGCTGTGTGTGTATGTGTGTGTAAGAGAGATAGACAGACAGACAGACAGACAGAGACACTGGAGATGGATGGAGTCATTACTATAAAGGGCAGTAGGGAATTTGTCTCTATGTACCTTCATCCTGCACCCGCCAGAGCTCAAAACGGATGAATTGTCTCCTGCAAACTACTCATGAATGATAAGCCACTTCAAGCCCATCATGTTATAGGCCTGATCCTTTCTCAAATTTCAGGTACATGGACTGATCAGGAATATGAGGTGCTACATGCCTCCACAGATGATCGAAACTGAACAAGGTTCTGAAATCCAATCAAGGTGAACGAGGAGACAAAAATCACCTCACAGTACAGTGCTCAAGACTGAATGTCTAGTGCAGACTGCCATCAGGGGAAGCCCTGAGAAAACGTTCTGGGCTGATGGTGTCGCTGCATAGCCCGTGGATCCACACTCGTCATCCTCGGGCCGATGCAGGGCAGCTCCCGGTGACGCTCCGTTCTTCCCAGAAAGGATGGCGTCAACATGGCTTCCTCTGCTGCAGAACGGTGGGCTACAGGAATCAAAAATTTGAAAACAAATAATGAAATAAGTATTTTTTAGTTTTTGTTGTGAATAGCATTTATCAGAGGCAGATAATTTAATCTAGGAATAAAAAATCACTGGAAATGGTTAAACATTCATAGGTTCACAATTCATCTTTCTCTGTTCAAGAAGAGCTGTACCAAGCCATCACTGATGAAGTGAGAGAATTCTGATGAGATATTTTGATCTAAACAACAAAATGGATGGATTGGTGGTGGTGGTGTGTGTATGTGTGAACATATATCTATGTGCTTGCGTATGTGCCTTTAAATTTTCTTATTCAAATAGGTAGGTAGAGGCATGGAAGGTCTATATCATGAGCTAAAAAGACCATCTGAAATGAACTCTAATTGAAAAAACACATGTGGCATGGACACAGGTGAGGAATGCACACAGGGAATGACCTATAATTCAGATATCTTAAGGAAGGATCCAGATGTGCTTTTCAGCTGGAAAGAAGCAAATTCAGAGTCACCAGGCAGAGCCAGCATCTGCCACAGTGGTAGAAAACAGGTGGGCCAAGTAAATGGACTGAAGTTTGGATCTTGTGAGTCTAAACAAATCTGCAATCAAGGACACCAGGGAGGAGGCAGAAACTTGCCCTTCAACACTGAAGGGCAAGTTCCACACCGCCATTGCAATGGTTGCTCAAAAACAAAAGCAAATATGTTTTTGCTCCAGTGAAGTGTAAGTTGAGTAAGGATGGGCATACAAACCACTGGGTCTTGGCTTGGATTCCCACTTGCAGCCTCATCCTTTACATGTATGCTATGCTACACCAGGACTGGACACTATTTCCTTGCTGTATTGCTGATGGCTGTTTATTCTGCCTGAAGTACCCTTGCTATCCTGCTGGCATCCCCCTCCTTCAAGATGCAGCCCAAGATGTACTTTCTGAGTGAAGCTCATATCACTCATACACACACAAACACTCAGACATGCCACACATCAGTCACATACATACATATATACACACATGCACTACACACAGAATAATCACATACAGTGATGCTATCTACTCACATATATACACAGTCACACTAACACGCACACACTCCTCTACCACCAGCAGCACATGTTACGCATACTATATGCATATACACTGAGATGCACAACATGCTAATATACCAATCACACAGTTACACATACCTCACAAACATACACCCCACAAGGGACCTTTTCATTCATGAATCCGTGCAAGTTGATATGCTTCTACTGTAATACGCACCAGACAATTCTAAAGAAAAAAATTTCAATTATGTTCAGAAACTATACCCAGTTAGAACATTTCAAGGGGTGTGAGTTCTTTTTTTTTTTTTTGGTACCGGGGATTGAACTCATGACCTCACGCTTGCCAGGCAGCGCTTAAGCCGCTGAGCTAAATCCCCAGCCCCCTGGGGGGTGTGAGTTCTAAAGTGAGTTGCAACCACTGCTTAGCGCTGTCCATCCCTGGCCTCCCATCCCACTATAGGCCCTGGAAATATCACAGTTCTGGGGCTGTGAGCCTATGTTAGTTCAAAATTTGTTGTTTGAGGAAGCCACAAACTACTGATCACTTTTGATAACATCAGAAAGATGTGATTTCTATTCCTTTGGTTCAAGTTAAAAGAAAAATATCTTAGTCACATATATAAGTGCATCAACAAAAAATGCTTTGATTTCTTTTCCCATTAGAGAAGAGGTAGTGCCTGGCCGCTGACTGACTTCTCTTAACCTTAGCTCTTTACTGCATGAAACTTTTTTTCCAATGTGACACCAATTATCTCCTTAGCAATTGTCTCACATAAGATGAATTTCAACTTTTCTCTAATGAAGATTATTTCTTTAAAAAGGAAGAAAACTTAATCCTGGTAGAACATGTTTTTTTTTTTTTTAAAGAAACATAAGTAAAGTGTAGTTTTATCACAGAAGCCCTCTAAGCTGAAGTCTAATTTTAGCATCTAGGGAATAACGAAC